>JAIUZE010004848.1:0-54991 GCA_022085475.1 Heliosperma pusillum
TTTTTTTTAACATTTCCTCTTGGTAAAAAAAACACGGATGAACATAATATTTTTTTTGAAATAATATTTTTTTTAGTTTGAAAAGATTTTTTTTTTCATGCTTATTGTTTTGAAACTGTTTATTGCGGCTGAGCCCCAAATCCTAATAGTTTAGCACTTCAGAAGACCAGTACGTGAACAACTCGATCGTATACAATTGTTATTAATAAAAGTGCGACAACTTATAATTTAAAAAATAAATTATATTATTCGTCTCAATTATTTGTTTACTTTTAACTAGTATAGACTCCGTGCTCATGCACGGTATTGATAGAGTTTTACGTATTTTTGATATATTATTTATAGATTGTAAATTGACAATTTATTAAGTTTTTATCATATCTCAGCATTGTATTTTGATTTGAGAAAAAAATATTAAAAGAGCAAAATTAATTAATAGAATTTAGTTATGTCATGACTAGTGTAATTTAATGAGAATATTTTTATCATGCAAAATTAATGAGATTATTTTTTTAATTTTTTAATAGCATATATTTTAGTTACGACTTATCTTACAAAGTAAAATAAATTTTTTATCACAAAAAAACTTAGAGACGAATTTCTTGACTTCAAATTAAAGAGGGTATGAACAAGTCACACACATTGTATATAGGCAAATATATAAGGGATTTTATCTGAATAGGAAAGTATAGAGATATTATATCTAAATGGAGAATGTGTTTTAGGCGGGAAAATTTAAGCATCTCTTATTCTTTTAGTATATAGGAGATTAAAATAGCACTTATAAAGAATAAAATGGGTAAATAAATGATTGAAACATAGGGAATAGCAACTAATAATTTGTAAAATAGTGAGTCGTTGGTATATATATTAGATATAGTAGTAAATATATAGTTAGTAAGAAAACTACTCAATTGCAAGAAAATCAATGAATATATGCTAAATACATCCACTGCTTCTTAGGAGGCTTGATCACGGGTGATCTAGATGAGTAGGGCCCACAACTTTACCACTTCAGCAATGTCATCTTAGTGCCACTATTACGCTTTTACTAAATAATATTCTGTAGTCCCGACCATGTACGGGTAGCAAAAAGTCGTCTTTCTCATTTATTTTTCCGGGCTTGGGGTAGCGGCCGCTACCCCTTGCTACCTTATGGGTTCGCCCCCTGACAATTCCTGACCTAAAGGAGCATCGACTGTGATTTTGAGTATTCCGCAAATGAAAATATAAAGTTATAGAGCTTCAAACTCGCAATCAGAGACAATCCATAAAGGATCTTAAAGTTATTGACGAACAAATATTTACTCAAAATGTTGAATAATCAGATTAATGTACAAGCATGTTAGGGATGCCCTTAGCGACAGGGAATTTGCGGTCAGTTTCAGGGTAAATGACTAATGTGGGATCAGTAGGTCTTGCTTAAGACGGGTCGGATCTTGCAACGGGTATTTTGTGAGAGGAAATGGGTAGAGGGGACAAGGTGGGCACCCCCCATGTGCTCTCCACTCACCCTTGATGGGTATTTTGTGAGAGAATATGGTATCCGTCTTAAGCTTAAGACGGATACCTCCGTCTTAAATAAGAATTTGTGAATGTGGGATCCTTCTTTAAGGCAAATTGCGGGCAAAAGCATTGTCGAGTAGAGATGGGTCGGCAACTTCAGGAAGTTGGGGGTGTGCCAATGACTTACCAGCATTGCAAGTTTACTTCTGTTTAGTTAAGAGAGTTTCCGTCCAAAAGAACGGGGTCTAAGCTAGGTCCATATATACCCAATGCAATCAAAATCAGAAACCATGAATGCTAATACTCAATGCCGCCGTAGGAGATTAATATCACCAAATTATTCCCAAGTTCGTGTCAGGGACCGAGGATTTAACAGTAAAGTGTCGTTGCTCATTGCATTTAACAGATTAGCAATCACGGTGACAGTAACGAAGATAGTAGCCATAAAGAAGTCATGCAAGTTAGAAATAACTAATAATGTGATTAACATCTGTAACATGTTTATTGTGGGATTGATGATCGTAAGTGTCGGAAGTCGGTACTCAGTAGTGTTACATAAGCCAACTCTTTCTGGGATTACTCAAAAAGATGCAGGCTAAACTTAATCCGGCAACTAAAAGATCATGAATAGCAGCTAGGAAAGTACAGGTGCTAAATTAAACAAATACAGTTGTCTAGACGAAATCATCTAATACGGAGTAGTTCACTAGATTTATGGCAAACCCGAAGCAGGAAACATTTGATAGCCGCTTACCAAATCCGGTCTCGCTATCAGCCGTCAAAAGTGTGCTAAACTGTAAACTAGAATCCATGCTAGCTGCGATAAGGATTGACAAGAACAAGGTTTTAGACAACATATTGACCAGGACTCGGGACACTTCTGTGAAATCAATAAAATGTAAACGAAAGGTATACCAAAAAGAGTGTGATGGAAGCAAAAAGCCCTTCTTGGAGAAGAGTTCCATGACCTCCGAAGTCTTCTTCATCGACTTTGAGTATCAATGCATAATAAGCATACACAATGGCTGTTGAAAGCCCCAAGTAACTGTAACCACATAGCGGAAATTAAGAAACAACCAATCACATATCATAAATTAGCAAGTCATTTTACAAGGAACCATAAGAATAAGAATGAATACACTTCTATCCATACGTGATACGTCCGAACCTTGCAGTACGCACATCCACAGAATCATCTCAAATACGCAAAGAAATGATTAACATGGTGCAAAATTAACTTATAGAGGATTGTTATCCACCTTCTACCTCCAACCTTCTCTCCAACTTTCTCCCTTTGCCCTCTCACAATCGGATAAATTAATATATATCGGGTGGGGTCGGATGGCAAGTGGATGAGGCAAAATATATAATACTTTAACCGATTGTGAGAGGATAAGGTAGAAAAGAGATGGTGGATAGCAATTCTTAACTTACAAGCATCATGTCAGTTTATAATGCCGAGTAAATATCATTTATAGGCAACAAAACAAAGTGATAATCTATCGAGGAGATTGAAAGGATGAACGACTTTCTTATGAAAGAAAAAAAGGATGAACAAACTTACAAAATGAGCCAAAAACCTCCACCCAAGGGAATTGCACCCCAAATCAATCCACACACAAGCGCCACCAATTGTCGCATCCAATGTAGAACATCTCCTAGTTGATCCTAAATCATGAAAACATCAAGAAAATCTTATTCCCATGTGAATTATGTGTAAGTCAAAGTAAATTCATTCACTCTCTCCTCATCCATGAATACTTCTACAGTTCTACTATGATTTCAGCATCAAATGAGGTTTTCCATGATTTAAATCTCGTAAATTATCAATGGTCAAAGCAATTGATCGGACTTCAACCAAGAGCTTAGCGCCTTCCACTATGAAGCTGCTGCTACTAGGTGAGATAACCATTTACGGTTGAAGCTCGATCAATGATTTTAAGGTTAATAAAAGCATTTGGCACCCAAAAAATAACATGTCATTTTTTTAAAAGAATAAATCAATGATAACAATAACTAAACACCAATTAACAACCAAAATTTGTTAATGCACATTACAAATAAATCCACAAAGTAAGATAGATCACTAATTGTACTAAACTAAAATCAACAATTTCCAAGTAGAACAAATATCCAATTGATAATTGCATTCACTAATCACTAAAATTGAACAAACTATAAACTTTCAAATAAAAAGTTGGATGATTTTTGCAATTACACAAGAACCCATTGATAATTTACATTAATCACTTAAATTGAACAAATTATGAGCTTTCATATAAAAGGATGGATAATTGCTACAATTACACAATAACCCATTAATAATTACATCCTTTAATTACAAAAATTGAACAAACCATGAACTTTTAACTAAAAAGATGGATAATTGCTACAATTACACAATAACCCATTGATAATTACATTCACTAATCACTAAAATTGAACAAATTATGAACTTTTAACTAAAAAGATGGAAAATTTCTACAATTACACAAGAACTCCTTAATAATTGCATTCACTAATCACTAAAATTGAACAAATTATGAACTTTTAACTAAAAAGATGGATAATTTTCTACAATTAAACAAGAAAACATTGATAATTACATTCATTAATCACTAAAATTAAACAAATTATATACTTTCAAATAAAAAGTTGGAAAAAGTGATTCACCTTATCCCATGAAGCATCAGAATCAAACAATTTATTCAATTTAAAAGGAACAGAGTGACCAATTTCATGCTGTTGTTGCAATTTCTTGGATTTCTTAACCATTATCTCCAAAATTTAACAAAAATAATAACAAAGTAACAATTTTTAATGGGTTTTTTTTTATGTAATTTTATGTGGGTAATTACAAAAATTGAGTCTTTTCAGGGTTTTGTGTAAACAATTGTAAAGTAGGTGGTGGGTAAGTGCTGGATCTGAAAAAGTAAAAGCAATTGATAATAATTTAATTAATTTAATTAATAAAAGGTGATGGAATTAGGAATTTAATTATCTGGATTATTGGGGTTTTGTTGGATAATTAGGGTAATGAGATTAGATTAGGATTAGAGTTTGAGAGATTGGGAAGCACATGGTAAGATCAGGGTTTTGTGATCTGTAAATGTGAGTGTATTATGATCTTTTGGATTCATAGTCATGCTATAATTATGAGAGAAGATCTAAATTTGCGATAATATTATTTAAATTTAACATTAGATAATAAATACAGTCGAAAATACGAAGATTTAAATTTGATTTGAATTCAGATAAGACCGTTTTATTAACTTATCACTACAGGAGCTTGATTATTGATTTATAACTTTGTACCAAAAAAATCATTAATTTATAACTATTATAGGTCTCGCGCAAATAACATGTATAAAAAAATTTAGCATTTAATAATGAGATTTTAAATTTAATGTTGGAGTATACAATTATTAATATGCAATATTAAATTACTGTATTAATTATCGAGAGATAAAAAGCGAAAGTTTAACATTCTTTGTAGAATATATTTTTCTACAAATATTGACATTTAAGAATTATTAGTAGAGCAACATTTATATATTTGATAATAACCAAAATGTTAGGGCCAGTTTATAGATTATAGTGATTTGAGAGAGCAAATTCCTAGCCCCACTTATTCTTTGGTAAATTGAGGATTCAACATTATACTTCTATTATACTATAATTTATATATATACATTGTGATGATAGAATATCTTACGAGTTTTGACTTTTTCTTCACGTTTGACCTAATTATCAACCCAAATCTCAAATGATTGATTATTGTTTGTAGGCAGGTCATTTAAGATGGGTGAGTGACCGAGTGGTTGAGTTGGACCTTAAGTGAATTGTACAAATTCCAAACTGTTTTTTTTTTTTGGTAAATATGAGGGGCAAGACCCCAAAAAAATAACTAGGAACAAGACGAGGTAACAAGACGCCTAAGATGTCATCCCGTGATACATCCTGAAGGCCAGTAGGAGGGTAATTGAATATAGTAGTTGTGGTAGGCATATGAACTCCTTCATTAGCTAGCCAATCCGCAACGCGGTTTGCATCTCGATAGACGTGATCTATCTTGACAGTCCAGCCATCCAATGCCATGAGATCCTATTACTTAATAATTGGTCGTTAGTGATGAACTCTACACATGACATGTTATCCATATGAACGAGTATCTTTGTGAGACGTAAAGATCTAGCATGCTCCAAACCCATCAGTAAGGCTCTCATCACGTGCTCACCGAACTAAATAACCCATTTGCCGACCAAGCAGGGCAAAGCTAACATCCATAATATATGAAGACGAGATTAATGTCCATTTAAACTTAAGTCAATCGAACAGAAATTTGATATATATTTAACCCGTCATAAATTCATAACGAATAATATCCGTCTCAAACGAGAATTTGTGCATCACAAAAACTGAACAACATGGTGTGTAGACGAGTAAACGACTATGACAGACAGAAGACGAAGAAAGTACTTAAAACAACAAGCTGTCATATTGATTTACTTTTCCGTTACAATAACATACAATACGATACGATACGCAAACCGCCATCTTAATTTCAATCATTTGAATTTTCTCATTCTTATTACTAAATAATAGTCGTATTCTTCCCCAATTTTTTAGGGTTTTCTCATCTCTTCTTCAATCTTCAATTATTTTCCCCCAATTTTCACTCAATTCAAGATGCCAAGCCCTAAGAAACGATTAGATAACAAAGGATTCTTCTCTACCTTTTCTGCTGGTTTTACTATGTTCAGTAATGCCATGCATAGATCTGTCAATGGGTATAATTTCTCTTTTTCCTCTTTTTTTATTGATTAATTTGAGCTAATTTTGTCTTACTCGTTTTCGGTGTCGATTTGCATAAGTTTGATTTGTGATTTTGTCGATTTATCGTAGTTGAAGTGCTGTAATTTTGTTTATTATTACTGATTTTGAATGAATTTAAGCTTAATTATCGATCAGTTTATTGAAATTGTTGTCGATTTTATCTAAGTTTGATTTGTGATTTTGTCGATTTATCTCAGTAGAAGTGTTGATTTTTCTCATTATTACTGATTTTGAATGAATTTAAGCTTAATTGTCGAACAGTTTTATGGAAATTGTTGTCGGTTTTATTTAAGTTTGATTTGTGATTTTTTCGATTTATCTGAGTTGAAGTGTTGATTTTGTTCATTATTACTGATTTTGAATGAATTTGAGCTTAATATGTCGATCAATGTAGTTGTATTTGTCGCTTATATGTATTTGATTTGCGTTTTTGTCTCCGGTTCGTCTTAGTTGAAGTGCTACAATTTGTTCGCTATTAAAGCTTAATTATTGATCAATATAGTCGTACTGTCGCTTATAGTATGAATCATTGCTGTTGTAGGAAAATTTTGATTTCGATTGAATTGTATACTTGTTGAGGTGCTGGAGATTGAGATTTGTTTAAGTTTGATTTGCTTTTGTTTTGTTAATTTATGTTAGTTAAAGTGCTAGAATTTGTTTTTGTTTTCTTTTTAACTGATTTCTGATGAATTTGAGCTTAGTTATCGGCTACTGTACCCTTAATTGTCGCTTATATGAAGTATTGTGGTTGCCTAGAGAATTTTAATGTGGATTGATTTATTGTGAAATAATACTAGTTTAAGTGCTGGAGTTGAAGATTTATAATTGGCTTTACGTCTTACCAGAATTTGATACTAACGGAAATTATTGTCGATTTGTATGTTTGATTTGCACTTTCTGTTGATTCGTCTTGGTTGAAGTACTGGAAATTTGTTATATATTACTGATTTGGAATGTACTTGAGCTTAATTTTCCATCACTATAGCTTTAGTTGTTACTTTTATGAAGTATTGCAGCTGTAGGAACTTTTATATTTCGGTTGATTTGCCCCTTTGGTCGAACCATACTGGTTTTAATGCTGAATTTTGCGATTTATAGTGACTTTGAGCTTAATTGGATCTATTGACTTTGAGCTTAATTAGTGAATTAGCATCGCTTTTGTTGAATATTTGGAGATTGGGCTCTTTATGCTGAAGGGTATGGTTGCGTTATTAATTAGCATTGCTGTAGCTGCATTTTGACGTTTCTTATTGGTTTGTAATTAATTTGAGTATTATTCTGATTGATGCAACTTAATGTAAGTTAATTTACGGATATTATACTATCATGGATTGTATGTTAATTTTGTGGAAGATAGTTTTAGTACTTGATGTGATAATTGATATGATTTGCGCTTATGAAGATGTCATTTTATTTTGGCTGCGTAGTTTACTTGGATACGAAAATCTTGAAGTGATAAATCCGGAGGGAGGGAAGGATGATGCTGAAGAGGAGGCACAAAAAGGAAGGTGGAGGCAAGAGGTTCGTGCTCTGTCTAGCCTTATATAATTATTTAGTTAGCTATACCTGTAGCTTTTCCTCAGTAGCAAGATGTTGATCTTCTTGGACCTGTTATACATAACGCGCATTATTTGCTCCCTGGGGTGGAACGATTTATGATTTGATGACATCAGTTCATGCTGAGTCCATTGACATGTCACTTCATCACTCTGTTGAAGCTATAGTGCCGATGTAATGAACTTCCCCGGCTCTTATGTTGTCCCTAGAAGTATGTTACGTGTTAGTAAAATCTGAAAAATGTGCTCAAGGTGATCCTTATTCCTTCCCCAGGTGTCCTTAACAACTAAAGAGGACAATAGTTTAAATCTAGTAAATTTTTGGAATATACATACTTTGTATAAATTATACTCGTATTAGTGTAAAGGCTTGTAGAACTCTTTTGTTTAGTAATTCAATGAATTTGTACTTCAGCTATCCTTACTAAAGGGAAAAAGTTCTATGTATAACTATGGAGTAATATTTTCCCTAAAAATTGAAGAGTAGTAGAAAAAAAAAACTAATAGTTTAACGGTTTAACCACATTATTGGACCAGTAATATGAATTTGTTGAGCAATCCCTTCTTTAACGAAGGTGTGTATCTTCTTTCCAAAATTGAGTCGGAAAAAAAAAACTGTTTCTTTAACACTTTAATAAGGTCACTGACTGCAAACTATCTAGTGTTAGCCTGTTGGGCATCTGTGCCTCAGCGATTTATAACATGTTTGTAGTGGATATCTCTTTCTTTCACATATTCCTCCTGTTTTCCTTTTGAACCCCTTCCAGCATGTTAAAACTATCAGTTTCAGTGAAATGCCCGCCCTTTTCAAACATAGAAAGATTAATCTTATCTACTTAGCCGATAGACTTGTAGTGGGACAACTCTTCACCACTGCAAGCAGACTGAGTTGTTAACATACTAATCCTTCCCATTTTTCTTATTACAGGACAGAGATAGCTACTGGAAAATGATGCAGAAGTATATTGGAGCAGATGTAACGTCAATGGTCACGCTTCCTGTTGTGATTTTTGAGCCAATGACTATGCTGCAAAAAATGGCGGAGGTTTGTGCAAACTGTTGCTTCATAACGAGTGATTTGTGAAAATTGAATTATTGTTCAAAGGTTTATGGTATTAGTGCTAATATCTAAATCTTATCTATGACTGACAGCTGATGGAATATTGCTACCTGTTAGACCAGGCCGATGAATGTGAAGATCCTTACATGCGAATGGTTTATTCTGGTGAGCACGATTTTTCTTGGAGTTTGTGTCTGATACATTTATCATCCAATTGAAAGGCTAATATTCCTGCCATTTTCTGCAGCATCGTGGGCAATCTCTGTCTATTATGCTTATCAACGCACTTGGAAGCCTTTCAATCCCATTCTTGGTGAAACTTATGAAATGGCAAATCATCATGGGATTTCCTTTTTGGCAGAGCAGGTATCTTTACCGTTAAACTTTAGGGGTCATCTTGGGGCTATTTTCCTTTTTCCTCAAACTGAATTGTTTCACTGTTTTGATATGATGGGAGCTGGCCTCATTGTTGATTGTTTTATTTCGATTATTACTCACTCACTTCAAATACAAACGCCCTGGTCCCACCTTTTATGTGAGGAATTTTGAAATTTTGGGTTGTTAGGATTTGAACAGAGGAAGCACTAGATAATGAATCTACATTTTCCCCATTATCGCACTGCCTTCAACCTTGCGCAGACCTTAGAGTGGTTTAAGGGGATTAGTTGCTTATTAATGATCATTAATTATCTGTTTTTCCCTAATTTAGGTGAGTCATCATCCACCTATGAGTGCTGGACATTGTGAAAATGAGCACTTTGCATACGACTGTACGTCGAAGCTAAAAACTAAATTTTTAGGCAATTCTGTTGACGTCTATCCCGTTGGAAGGTACATTCTCAATCTTTGTTTGTGTAACTTTGTTATCATTTGCTTATATAGCTGTATTGATATCCGGTAACATGTAGTAATTCGTAGTTGATAATTATAGCACCTGACCCGGAATCCCTTTTCTTCCGAATGAATATTTAATGCTCCTGGCAAAACCACAAGGGTGAGCTTAACTGAATAATTCAAGATTGCTCCTCTACCTGTATTGCAAATCTGCTAGATGTGTCATGGCGTGGTTTACTTGAAATTGTTATCTCAACTAGCCGAATGGATGTTTAAGGCACTTTCATTGTTGAGAGACATGTTAAAGGCCTGAGACTTCTACAATGACAGAAACTTGCAATAGGTCATTGTTTTGTATGGATTTCTAAAATGCCCAATGCCACTGCCTTGCTTAAGATTGCCTATTATATTTTCACGTTAAACGACAAAGTACTCACGCACGGTGGTATGCACTGTATGTAGTGGAAGTTTAACTGCCTAAGATTTAAGGAGCAGCTAATTTGAAATGATTAGTTTGTAGCGAACTTATGACATGTTTTCCTATGGTTAATGGTGGATGCAGGACACGTGTGACACTGAAAAAAGATGGTGTTGTGTTGGAGTTGGTTCCACCTCTTACTAAAGTGAACAACTTGATATTCGGACGAACGTGGGTTGATTCACCTGGCGAGATGATAATGACTAATTTAACTACAGGAGATAAAGTTGTGCTGTATTTTCAACCATGTGGCTGGTTTGGGTATGTTAATCTTCGGCTATGAAACTTCAGCCTTCCTTGCCATCAATTTACTTACCTTCTTGTTGGGTTTATCATTGATATTACTATATTAGTATATAGTGTTTGTTACCCTGTTGCTCAAAGAGGCACTAGCCAAGACGCCTCTGCGCCTTAAGCGCATCTTGTTGATAAGGTTCAATTGACCATTCAACTATCAAAGCAATATATTATTCAGTTTCCACTATTTTCTTCTAGTTATTAGGTTATGCCTTTCCCTTTTCTACTATCCTACATTTCATTGTTTTACATGTTAGCCCTCTTTAAACTCTTAAAAGGCATTTGTTTGGAAAACAGTGCTCTTTGCGCTTCGTTGCCTCAATTCCCCTCTCGCCTTTTTTTTCCTTACGCTTTGTTGGAGTATTTGATGTGAATAGCCAGAGTTTATTGCTCACTGGTTTATGTGTATCAGATTTGGCAATTCACTTGCGCTTTCTTTCTTTAATGTATTATCTTCTCTTTTTTTAGTGCATGTTGGCGTACTTGAACTCGTGTTTTCTTGCAGCGCCGGACGTTATGAAGTGGATGGTTATGTATATGATGCTAATGAGGAACCTAAAATTTTGATGACTGGTAAATGGAATGAGTCAATGAGTTATCAACCATGTGATGCGGATGGGGAGCCTCTTCCCGGCACAGAACTGAAAGAGGTATATCTTAGAAGGCCGATGTTTTCTGTCATATATGTTAGAAGGCTGATGTCAGGAAAAATCGCTGCCAGTTGTTTAGCTTAAAATTTCTAGGGCTATCATTTACCATGTAATGTGTCAGAAGCTGGTCTCCGAGCAGGCATTTTTCTTCTCTCTACCTAAGCATAAAAATATTTTCTGATCATATTTTAGAGTATGTAAATCATACCCGTTACTCTAGATATACAAGAGGGCTTTCATCTCATTGCCTAGGGGATACGGGTAAATTGTATCCAAAGCTGAATTTAGTCCCTCTTTGTGCTCTGTAATATGCTGGACAACAGATCAAACATTCTATACTTAGTGAACTGTGTTACTTTTACAGCATTAAGTTACTTATTAAGTTTTTTTTTTCCATTCACCCTCGATTCCGAATCCATTAATTTGGTGTGCAGGCCTGGCGTTTGGCAGATACCCCCAAAAATGACAAATTTCAATATACTCACTTTGCTCACAAGATAAACAACTTTGATACAGCTCCCAAGAAATTATTGGCATCTGACTCACGTTTAAGGCCGGATAGATATTCTCTTGAGATGGGTGATTTATCCAAGGCCGGTGCAGAAAAGAGCAGGTTTTCAATCTTGCCCTGTGTCTTTTTTTGCTTACATATCTAATACTTAACGAATTTTGAAGGTAGTTGTATCGAAGAATGGTCCATCAACAGATACATATACATAATAATTTTGGAGAAGAGAACCCATGTCACAATTAGTTGTGGTTCTTGAATTAAGAGAGTTGGGATATATTGAAATGAACTTCTTAAACTTCATTGCCTAACAGTCTCCCGTTCAAATAAATACCTGTTCAAGAAAGGAATAATTTCTGCTGTTTGGTTCTGAGTTATATGACTGTCCGATTTTCAGTTTGGAGGAGAGGCAGAGAGCAGAAAAAAGGAGTCGAGAAGCCCACGGCACTAAGTTTAGCCCAAAATGGTTTGACCTAACCGAAGAAGTTACAACCACCCCGTGGGGTGAGTTGGAAATCTATCAGTTCAATGGAAAGTACGCTGAGCACCGCGCAGCTATAGACAAAGCAGACGATATCGAAGTGGAAGATGTGAAGAACAAGGAGTTCAATCCATGGCAGTATAGTGATTTATCCGATGTTTGAGGTGACGTTTCCTCTACAGCCAACACTAAATAGTTATATTTATTATTGCAGTATTTTTCTTTGTGGAATAATCGTGATACTCCCGAGTCCCGCCATCCCATTTATACTGTCCCCTATTACGTTGTTGGTCAAACTTGACCGCTATTTTCTCACTACATACAACGGCTAGAAGCCTACAATATTTTTGAAAAAAAGAGAATATGGAAGTAGTTACTTTTTATTCTTTGTTCATACTACAACGCTTTGTAACTTCATTTAATTTCATTTGGAAACATTCTTCTTCTCAATTCTCCTGCAGACCTTAAAAATTATATGGCGACAATTTGCTAGACATGAGCCCGTTTTAAATGCTGCTAGCAATGAAAGGAGAAGCGTGATTTCAGATTTGTACAGCCCTCGACATCAAAGATGGTCAACTTCCACGAGCATCGACAGTCCCTGGTAAACTCTGATCGCCCGTCATTTCTTCAACTTGGCTCGTTGTATTAACGACAATCCCTATTGTTTATTTGATTTTTGTACTCCCGTGTTGCTCCGGAGATGTTAGGCCTATGGGCTATGAAGTTGTGTGTTAATATGTCCTGTCGTTATTTATCCGATTCAAGAATCCAAGCATGGTTAGTAGCTGTTTTCTTCCCGAGTTCTTGGTGTTTCAAGTTATTTAAGGATTTTTTTTTTTTGTTTCTATAAATTTTCTATCGTGTTCTATAGTATATCCTCAATTTTTTGTAATCGTCTTCTTTTCCTTTTTTCTTTTTTATTGACGGTTCAGACAATGATAAATAAGAGTAATAACCAACTCCAAAGCCTCAAATTATTTTGTTCTTGTTGTCGTTTCGAGACACTGAATGCTACATTATATCGCTATCATTCGCCAGTGTGTAGTAGTTTACACAATGAAATTTTCACATTGCTGCAATGCAAACTACTCCTGGGCTAAAATTTAGTCCGTATCCTTTTCTTACTCCCACTCTCTCGATAATTTATTTACTTTTGATTAAAATAACGCACCAAAAATTATATTTTATTCAACAATTGGCAATTGTATAGGAGAAGAATGAACTAATAAATAGTAAGAGAATCAAAATGTTGCGTCTCCGTCAAGTCTGGAGACTGGAGTTCTTGCTTTTCTTACGCTTTCATGATATCCACTCCTTTTGTTTTTAATTATTATTAATTATTAATAATAGGGATAAGAAAAAAGAATCTGTATTGAGTTTATTATATGGAGTATTACATTTTACGGATTGAGATACGATGAGAACCACTGACATAATGATAACCGTGAGAACTCCGTCTTAAAAAAATTATTTTTAAAAAATAACGATATATTTGAATCCGGCGTAGAATTTTATGGCTAGAAAACATATTTCTTGGTCCAAAAGTTATAAACTACTAACAGGAAATCGAGGCAGAATATATTTTATTAATTTTTATGCACCTAGTAATCATTTTCTTGCATCTAACAATTTTCATGCACCTAGTCTTCTTCGTTTTTATGTAAAAGCTATTTTAGTGCATTATTAAATTTTTGTATATTAAATACATTATTTGTTGATATAATCAATAAATTTTATTTAGTTATACTCCGTATTATTTAATGTGCTTTAATAAACTAGACTAATGTTAACTGATTCATCTAAATTTTCGATATAAAATGCGGTGGAGATTTAATAAGGATTCTCACGATTCTCATTATCTTATTAGTTCTCACCAAATTCTGCCCCTATATTTTACATTCCCTTAATATGGAGTATAACATTTTACATAATTTAATGTATGACGATTTTACACCGGAAGATGATTCACTCTTGTAAAAGAATTATACAATATTTTATCAATAAATAAATTATTCCGTATTTTTATATAAAATAGGACCGTCTCATACCGTCTCACCGTATGAGACAATCTCACTCAATAGTAAAATAATGGTTAATGTACGTTTTATTACCACATGTTAAAACTGTTTAATGTTCCCGCATGCTGAATTGCTGATAGATACGAAGTAAAAGTTAAGTGAGTTTTATTACATAATTTACTAACTTGACACGTGCTGGTTTTAATGCCGTACGAAGAGTGACGAAGTATGTATAATATGAGATCTACCAGCCACGTGCTAATTAAGTCTACTTTGTTGCTTCTTAATTCCGTCTTATTATATGTTACATTTATGATTTTATATGTATCAATATTAATGTATCCCAAGATTATACTCCCATAAATTATTTTATTTATAAAGATCGGATTTATGATAATATACTTCCGCATTTAATACCAATTGCTCTGAAGACGATACTATATCGTATGTGGTAAAACATATTTAAATATCACAGATTATCATTTAAGATGAAATGTCTTAACCTTAAAACGAGTCATATAACATACCATTTGCATATACTCCGTATAAGACAAAACTCAATGCTTAAATATTAACAACGAAAATTGTCTTATTCGTGATATTAACTAGACAAACGTTGTGGCTTGTTTGACTCATCTAATTACTCATTATCTACTGTTTTTCAATATGCTGCTCCCCTATCATATATATATATATACGGATTTGTTAGAAAAATATATATATAAAAGTTATAAAAGGGAATCATCAGTTTACAATAAAAAAAAAATATTTCATTGAAATACACATCTAATGATATTACTCACTTTTATTGGTTAATTCTGCAAATTGATTTATTTCTCAAATCAAAATATATTAAGGTGAATACGAAAATTAATTCAATATAGATTTAACCTATATTAGTAATATAGTAATAAGTAAAATTTATGTATATATATAACACATACTTTATGCAGGATATAGATCAAACTATGAGTGGTAATGAGACAAGACATATCGCGAGCAACTCGAGATTACCTTGGCTAAATCTCAGCCAATTGGCTTGTGCGAGCTCAGCTCAGACTTGGGCTCAGCTCAAGAGCTTAAGGAATCATGTTGAGCAAATGCTGGCTCGGTTCGTAAAAAGTAAGATATTGCTCATGTTTTGTAAAATATTTTATCACGAGTTCATATTTTTATTACAATTTACACTTTTAAAATGTCTCACTTATTTAGCAAATATTCGGACATATAACCCTCTAGCATTGTTATTGAGAATATTGGAATAAAAAAATTAAAAAAATTGACAATTATATATAGGCTTGATTTGAGCTCAAACTCGTGTTAAAGCTCGCAAGTTTGATAACGAACACATTTTTTAAGTTCGAGTAAGCTCGAGCTCGAGTATTGGCTCTTGAGCACAAGTCGAGCAAGGGCAAACTCGGGCTCGACTCGTTAACTCCCCTAGACTAGACACACGAACAACTAAAATAAGCTAAAAGATCTGAAAAATAATTATGTGAGACATTATTATATTATTATACCAATTTAACCATATTAAAGAAAAAATAGTAGGCTTTTCGATAGACGATTTATCAATAATTTTTGGAAGATCAATTACAATTTGAAGCAAAAATGAATATAATTGTAAATAATATCAATTTTACTAATAAAAATAGCGACAATCTAAGATAAAAATAAGTATGATTATTATAATAACATGTATCAAAAGAAAAGTCATTTAAAGTCACGATTAATAAGAACAAACTTGCTAAAAAAATACATAAAAAGACACAAAAAGTCGTTTCTTAAGAACGTAGTTAAAGGCTGTTTCTCGCATATTACTACGAAGTATGAAGGAAAAGTACTTATCGAACTAACTCGGTTTTGTCTTATAATACGATGTATTTGTAATGTAACAACTCAAATGTTCATAACAATTAATAATTAGTCAAACATTCATAGAATCATATTAATAATAACTTCTACAAATATTTCACTTCATATATTAAAAAATAAAAAAAACATTAATTAATCTCCTCCTTTCTTAATTTCTAACAGAATTTCCAAAAATGCAAAATTCATCATTCCATTTTTAGATATGAGCGGGAATAGTAGAACAAACACAAATAGTAAATTTCATTCAAAAACACAAAATCCATCCAAAAAAAACCCTAAAATTTGTATGGCACTCCTAAAATTCCAAAAATAATTTAAAATTAATTTTTAAAATCCCAAAAAAATTTATTTATTTATTTTTTAATAAAATAAAAATAAAAAATAAATCCTTTAATTGGTGACCCAACGTTTTTGTCGATAATAAATACCATCCACACCCACACGATTAACCCCATCTAATCCACGTGTCAACATCGTAACACTCCATATAATCAATGGTGGGCCACCTTACATGAAAAATAGCCGGTCATTAGTTAGTTTTTTACATAAAAGTAACCGGTAATAGCCGGTAAAGAAAATAAAAAAATAAAAAAAGTTTATATAAAGAGGGTTTAAGCAAATGAAAGATGGGTGGTTTTCAAAGGGTTTTTGGTGATCAAACAAAAAAACAAACTTTGTGTTTTGTATAGAAGAGATAAACAAGAGAGAGAGAAAAAAAATAGAAATTATTTTTACAAAATAAATCAAAAAAGGGAAAATAATATTAATATAATTAATAATTATTAATAGTAAAAAAAAAAAGGGATTTTGATTGGAATTGTTGTTAATTTGTGGGTTTTTTTTAATAATGGATAGGAATTGGAAGACGTGAAGTAAAAGAATTTGTTGGGTTTTTGTAAAGTTTTAATTTTTTGTAACTTTTTTAATTATTTTGGTGGGTTGTGAAGAACATTTGTGATTTTGGGTGTAAATTGTGTTGATTTTGAGTATTTAATTGGTGGGTTTTGTTGGAAATTAAGGGTTTGTTTAAGATTGAAGGTAAGATTGTTGAATTTGATTGTTTTATTTTTGCTTGTTTTTGTTACATTTCTGGGTATTTTAGGGTTTTTGTTTATGATTTGGGGAATTCTGGGTTGAATTAGTTCGATCTGGTTAAATGTTTGTTTTGGGTATTGAAATCTGTTGGTTTTATGCAGTTTTGTTCAGTTTTTTTTTTTTTGGTGAAATGTTGAAGATCTGTGAGTTTTAATTCATTCATTTTTGCAGAAATTGTTGATTTTTGTGCAGAATTATTGAATTGAAATTATGGGTTCAGGGTTTTAGATCGAAAAATTAAATCCATGGAATCCTAACTTATTTTTCTTCCTAAATATATATTTTATTTAATCATTTTTTAATTAAAATGCTTAGAATTGCGTGCATATATTCCTATATACGATTTTAGATCACAAAAATTCTCTTGTTTTTCCCTCCAAATCTCTTGTATCATCTACTTGTGTTCAATCAATGGTAGTACATGTAAAAAGTTTATCATGTTCTCTTGTCTCTAAAGCTTGAATTATATTTATGGTCCACAAAATATTATTGTTTGGTGATAAATTTTGTTCATATATCATTTATCATTTATCATTTATCATATAGTGTTTATGTTATGCTAGAAATATGATGCTTTAGTTTTAGTATGATGTTAGTTTTGTTGTTAAATGGTGATGAATGATGATGATGATGTATGGTGTGCTTGATGGATGTATGTATTTTGTGTGATCATGTACTTTGTGTGTTTTTGTGTGTGTTTTTTTTGGATCATGATCATCATCTCCATCAATAATGTGGTGGGTCCCATCTCAAAAAGAAATTTTAATTTTTGTTAAAAAAAAAAGTTTGATTTTTGATTTTGCTTTGCTTGAGCTTCAAGGTTGATTTCACTTGATCCCCTTTGCTCCCTTGACACATTAATTAGAAATTTAATGTGATTATGTTTGTTAGAGTTCTATATTCATAACTCATAATTTATTTATAGATAAAGGTATTAGAAATTCCCATTGAGAGATGATTGTTTTATGACCGAATCGAGTATTATCTCATTTACATTTGATACTTGGCTTGTCATTTATAATTTCATCTTTGTTTTTGGATTTTCGTCGTTTTTGTTTTATGTGTTTGTGGTGGTGAATGGTGATAGTGATTTGGATAATTCCATGTGTTTTCATGATATGCTATAAATTGATGAAGTCGAACGGGAATTGTGAATGCTTGCAGTGTAGTAGTGCATATCATTTGGTTATAGTGATCAATTCGTATTAGAAATGGCCCTATGTTTTCTTAAACCGTAATGTGAGTGTGTTGCGATTTGCAGTTAATAATTGAAGGTACCTTGGGCATGTTCTTCTCGATATGCTGCAAAAGAGGTTAGATTATGGGTTCAATGGATATAATGTGCCTTTTGTTCCTAGAGCTGCAAGGTCTACTAGGGTAAATTTCCGTGTCCTTGGTTATTTTATCGTTGCACATTTTCATCTTATAAGCACCGTCATTTGAGATTAATTGTTCAAGTTTTGAATTCTAGAGGAGGGGCCTTGTCCAGAAGAAAGTGGAAGATAATCAGCTTTGTGCATTCGATTTACTGGCCACGGTAGCTGGCAAAATTTTACTTGAGGGTGAAGGTTCGCATGAAACGGTACCTGTAACTGAATTAAGCAATGTGAAGGATGTTGCCATGGATGTAGATAACATTGGCATTCGGTCGTTGGTAGTTGAACATTGTGATCCAGGAGGCCTAGAAGCCGCTTCTCCCCCTTTGACCTTAGAGCTAAGTATACGTGGTCTTGATCAAGATTTCAATGTGAAGGAGACCCCAGTCCCGACACCTAACTCTTCAGTTGGCCCGAGTTCTGCTTTGCCTCTGTTTGATTGTTTGGAGAAGAATGGTCCTCTTGCGATGATTGATTTAAATGGCGCATTGGGCTGTGTACAGGAGGGGGATAGATTGTTTGGTAATGGGCCTGACTCACATAGTATAGAGGATCCTGAAATACTGGACGAGAAATCTCCGACCCTTCTCAGCTCCGATGGCAGTGTAAAGTTAACTTTAGGCAATGACCACTACCCCTGTAGTTCACAATCGCCTTGTAGGGATAACAATAATGTAAATGTAGTTAGTAGAGATGATGACGAAAACTCTTCAGAGTGCATTCAGCCTAGCACTAAAAAGACCGTAAGGTCTTCAGCTTGTATAGGTGATCGAAGAATTAGGAAGCTTTTGGAATCTAAGTACCGGAGAATAGCTTCCCGATCAAGGGATGGAGATCTTACTGACTCTGGTAAGTTGTACACTTGTACTCTGTTTTTCATTCGTTTCTTTACGTTTTCTCTTTTGGGTTGTTTCAATGCGTTGTTTGTATTTTACTTATTTTTAAAACAACTATAGTGTAACCACACGTATGTCACTATTCGCTTCCTCGCTCTCGTGTCCTAAACAATTGTGTCAAACCAAAGTGTTAAGAACAGTTAGTCTTGTGTAAGGCGGTTTTACGCTAATATAGTTGTAAAACGGATCAAAACACAACCCTATTAGTGGTAAAATGGTTACTAAAATATGCTGTTTTATGATACATTTGCTTAAAATTGCCTTACACAAGTATCTGTGCTGAAACACAAGGAATAGCTTGCTTCTCCTTGACTAAGTGAGCTTATTGATTGATCATTAGCATTGTATTTATCTAATGGGTCGAGTTGTCTTGCTGATGTGCAGAAGTACGTTGCTTGTTCAGCGGCAGAAAAACTGGTTATAAACGCCAAAGATCGCAGAGAATCTACCCATTTAAGAGGAGGAGGTTTTATCACCATAGTTCAAGTTCTCATGCTGATATTAGCTACAACAAGGGTGTCTATAATTATCCTGACAAGGCTGTTGATGCAAATGCCTCAGGTTTTGGCTCAATGGGAGGTGTGTAATCTGATACTGTGCTGATTACCGTCTACTAATATGTGAAACACCCGCTAATTTTAAATCGTCTTGTAGTTAATGGTTCGTCTGCCTGTGTTGCTGGCCAAAGTGCAACATTCTCATCCCGCGAATCTCGTGGTATGATAAAATCACTATATGTATGATAACAAAATTGATAGGGGTCAATGGATTTTGTTGATTGAAAAGGAAATTGTGTTTTCTTTTATCTTTTATTTAGTTAGAGTGAAGGTTTTCATGTTGAGATGTCTTTCATTTGTTGCAGTGAAGCTTAGGATCAAGTCTTTTCGTGTGCCCGAGCTTTTTATTGAGATGCCAGAGACGGCAAGTATTGGTTCACTCAAGGTAAATAAGTGCGCATATCGCACACTATGATTTCTAGGCTCATCTCATTATAAATCTCTTGTGATTTATACTCTTTTGATTTAGAACGAGACATTTCCTAATATCCTTTTGTATGTGTTTAATACACTAATCTCTAATTTTGTATCACCACAGAGGACAGTAATGGAAGCTGTTTCTGCCTTACTTGGAGGTGGACTACGTGTCGGTGTTTTTCTTCAGGGGAAAAAGATAAGAGACGATAATAGAACTCTTGTACAGTCTGGTATATGCCATGATAACAAGGCAGAATCCTTGGGCTTCAGTTTGGAACCAAACCCGTCACAGATCCGTGTACCTGTTTGCTCTGAAGATAATTCACTTATCGTTTCACCTGATGTGCCTCAGCCTATATCTAGGTGAGCTCTCGTTCCTTTTCTGTTTCTTTGCTTGTCGAAATTGTTTGGACATTTCCGTGTAAGCATGTTTTTGGTGTAAACCATCCGTTTTGTTCCGGATTCAAGTGTGGTGGGATCACGAGGGCAGGGAACTTTCCCTGCCTGCTGTCTTAGTAGGTCTCAACCCTCCGACATCTTTTCTTATCTACTCATTGGGCTTTCTGCTAATTAATCGCGACTTATTTGTTTAACCATGATGTGATAATACTCGTTTTAGATGGGCATGTAGTTTCTTTGTCGTACTTATTTGTTCCACCTATTTTAATGGACAGATTTGTCTTAATTATTCGTGCTTATTAAACAGATATTGTTTTCTCAGGTGTCCCTTCACAACTCCAACTCAGCAAGGAATGTCAAATCTTTTAACGGATCATCTGGGCACCAACTTAGGCAATGTTGTGGAAAGCGATCATGATTCTGCACTTTCGCCGGCTAATATATCTGCAGAGAAAGTCACAGTTGATTCCTGCGCACTAGTCGCTCTTCCTGATGGAACTCCACAGGCATTGTCAGTAGTTCACTCACACCCGAAACCTAAACGATCTGATATGGGTCAGCGTCGCATTCGTAGACCATTTTCTGTGACTGAAGTTGAAGCTTTAGTCCATGCAGTTGAGAAATTAGGAACAGGAAGGTACATTCACCACTCCACCAGTCTATAATAATTGTGAGACATGCAATTAATAAGAACTAGTTTATAAATGAGGCGGTCCCACTAAAAACACTGGATAAGATCGTCTGTTGAGAAATTGAGCTGTCTTTTTACTTCTCATATGGGCTAGTTTGTGACTGTAATGTTAGTGATGGTGTGTATAGGTGGCGCGACGTGAAACTGCGAGCATTTGACAACGTTAAGCATCGGACTTATGTTGATCTGAAGGTGAGTTACATACTTTATTACGAACTTACGATGAGTCATGTCTGTGAGACTCTGTACCGATTTTACGTTTTCACCCATGAGACGGTTTCATGTATGTTCTCCTGATTTAGTTTGGAATATCATGAAGAGTTGTTGAATTACTTATTGGATCTATACACCCTTTTTCTTTGTTTTGCTTACACTCAACCTTATCTATACACTTTATTATATGGACCACAAAGTTCATTACTTAATTCATGATCAACAGTTGGTACAACAAATAGTTGCTTGTGCTTGCACTAGTAATCATTGAGCTTTCTTTGTTAGTAATATACTAAATAATCTTTCTTTATTAGGAATATGCCCTTAAGGAATCTTTTGTAGGTTTATCTTAATATAGTGTACCCTTCTAGATCTATAGATTACGCAATGGAACGTTACGGAGTAATAGTTATGTTACTTTTTGGTAATATTCCTGACGGTAAATGCTCGAGGTGAAAAATTCGTGTCCCCTCCGGGAGGACCGTACTTCTTACACCTAAGGCTGTTCAATACTCTTTTCTAGTCCTCCTTTAGGTGTAAGGACGGTCCTCCCGGAGGACACAAGATTTTTTCTCCTCGAGGTATACCGTATACTCGAGTGGTAAAGGGTTTTTTATGGTTGTCGAGTTTAGGACTCAAATTATGAGTACTGGTTCTTAATAACTTTATTGACTAAGCTGACTGACGGCGTGGAATACCAGGATAAATGGAAAACATTGGTGCATACAGCAAGAATAGCTCCCCAACAAAGACGTGGTGAACCGGTTCCTCAGGGGCTCTTGGACAGGGTTCTCGCTGCCCATTCATACTGGACCCAACACCAATCCAAACAACCACCGCCATCCGAGACACGGCTACTCCTTTGAAAACACCTGCCATGGAGAAGCTTGCTATCGGATATTGAGTTGGATTTTTATATATGATGAACAAATATATTTCAGTTAGATATCGGTATGTCTAGATTTATTTTTACTTCGATGATGATGATGATGATGATAATGAATGATTGTGCTGTAAAAATTAGTGACAGTGGGGGGTAGGGTGAAAGTGAAGATGAACTTGTTCCCTTGAAGTAACCAACTAATAGTAGCTCATTCGCCGTGATGTACCCATTCCCTGAAAAGTTTCGTGGAAGGTGGTCTCCTTGTAAATGGCTGACGGAATAAGAGCTTGGCTTACGGAAATAGGACGAGTAACGAGTCTTTATGTTGTTCTCCTCCCGGCATTGGGGCTTGACTATGTCATAGGATTAGTGTTAGATGGATAATCTCTTGTTTTAGTTTTAACCATTGTTGAATTTTATGATAGTTCATCTTACATTGTTACTTCTGGCTCATGTAATTGAAAATGCAGTTGTAATGTGTAATTGATTTGATTTTTTAGTTCAGCTTACATCGTTCGGATTTAATTTCAGTTTACTTTAGTTCAGCTTGTCATTGATATCGGTTTAGTTTAATTTAGACGGTTTCAATCCAAAAGAGTAGGGCATTCGAGCATTAAGAGTTTAAGACCTCACATGTTAGCACGTGGTTAGTTTGCCTTAATTACTGATTAGCTAATCAAAATTATAATTTAAAGGCAATTAGGAAGCAATCATGATTCACAAATTCTCATTTGTGACGGATACTATCCGTCGCAAGCTTAAGACGGATACCATATTCTCTCACAAAATACCCATCAAGGGTGAGTGGAGAAGCACATGGGGGGTGCCCACCTTGTCCCCTTTACCCATTTCCTCTCACAAAATACCCGTCGCAAGATCCGATCCGTCGCAAGCAAGACCTAGTGGTCATGATTTATGTTTAAAGGCAATTAGCACTCAGATTTTATCGTGCCAAGATTCGGCAACACTCACGTCATTCTGATCAAATATGATATAAGTATTTAATATATTATTCATAATATAATCTAATACGGAGTATGATTGATTAACAAAGAGTATATGACTACAATTGGTTTTGCTTCAAAAGAAGCGATTAGATTGCTTCAGATGGGTCAAGCCTCCCCACAAAAGAGCAAGTGAGGCTATAAGATATTTTGTGAGAGAACTTGAATCGTGTGAAGCAATAAGATAAATCCTCTAATTTGAAACAAGAATTTGTGATATGAATATATTAGTGGGTATGATGTGTGAAAAAGATCTTAATAAAATTATTTCATTAATTCTGTTTTGTTGGGGTAAATTTGCTTGATACGAGCAAAAGACTATTAATGTTATTAGTTGTTATTAGTTGTGCCTTATGTTATTAGTTGTTCGTCCCCCTACGTCAAATCTTGGTTATGACTGTTCGTATTTTCGAAGACTTTTGTTTTTTTCTTCTCTGGTTTTCGCATATTTTCTATTTGTCGATCTTACATGACCCTCCAATCACAATTAGAATATTATTATGCGAGTATTTCTCTTTCAATAACGTTGATTATATGCCCCCTTTATTTTCTCTTTAAAAATTTAAGAAAAATAAAACGAAGGAAATTGTCACATGTCAATCAAGAGTATTTCTCATCCAATAACGTTCAATATTTCTATTTTCGTATAAAGATAGGTAGTATATAATCCATGGAAATCCTGAAAATTTTTCCTCAATCTGCCATTGAGTAACAGTACGTCTTGCTTAAGACGGTATACTATCTGTTTTAAACTTAAGACATGTTAATTATTATTATATTATGGTAATAAAGACAAAAATTTTGGTATTTCCTATACAACAAGTGAGGTGATTTGATGATTTTGACCTTTTTTAACTTACCAAGGATAGTGTCCGTCATAAATAAGATTTTATGATTGAGTAATAAGTAGTAAGTAATAACCACAATTTATTTGTTACCATTGTGGGATATGAGTTTCTTTTGATGTAATCCTATCCCTAAAAGTCATATATAAATTGTATAAAAAACCAGTTTTTAGAAAAACAACAAAGACTAAACAATTGTGTAGCTAAAAGGCTCTGAGGCTCGGTGAGGATCCTCTGTTTCATATGATCTTTTCCATCTCCTATCCCATGCTACCCTTATCTTCACACATGAACGTATAAATAAGTATAACATCAAAAATTTCAATCACAAAAAGCTACATATTACTTGGAAATAATATTGAATATATTATTTTCATATAGAGATAGGTATTATATTTTCCTTGGAAATCCGAAAAGAATATATTTTGGATCCGCTATTGAGTAATACCCACAAGTTATTTGTTACCATTGTAGGATACAAGTTTGTTTTGATGTAATTCTTTCGCTAGTCCCTCCTTTTGGTTTGATTAGATAATTTGTATGCATGATATAAGTGAGGTATATTTTAATAAAATATATCTAATTCTAGTTAACAAATGAAATATATAATTGTATAAAAAACGGTTTTAGAAAAAAGAAAAAAACGAGAATCCTCGATTTTATATGATGTTCCTTCTCTTGTCCCATGTTATTCTTATGAGGACACATAAACATAGAAAACAAATAATTATTACATCAAAAATTTCAATCACAAAAAGCTACATATTCCCTATTGTAGTCACTATATCTAGACGAGTAGGGAAATTCAATAATTGAAATAGAAATAGGAATTCTTTATTACAATCTTAATGTCTTCTTGTGACTATTATATAAGGATTTTCTATTACCCTTTTTTTTTTTTGTCAAACTTTTGTTAATGTCTTATCTTAAATGTGAAGTCGAAATTTTTTGTATTTAAATTTTATGGTCTATTTAATTATTAATCATTATGGGCCACATAAACTAGTGAGATAGGCCTTAGAGGTTTATGTCATGGCCCATGTGAGTTATCCATATGTTTGTGGCATAATTTCTTTCTTTAGTAGGTCTCCCTTGTGACGGGTCGGACCTTGCGACGGGTTTTTCCTCTAACAAAATGGGTAGAGGGAAGATGTGGGGCACCCCCCATGTGCTTTCCCTTTTCCCTTAAATGGGTCATTTGTGAGGGGAAGTGGTACCCGTCGCAAGCTTGTGACGGATACTGTCCGTCACAAACAAGAATTTGTGTTCTTTCTCTATGAGACTATGACAATACAATAATACATGTGAGCTATTCCATCAACAACTTTAGTTTACATCATCTATCATTAGTCTTTCATGATAGTGATTAATTTATTTCTTAATATATTGATAAGGAGTATAATCTTTCAAAATCAGGAAAAAAAAATATAAGCAGATATATTTGTCTTTAATAATAAAACGGGACAAATACATGAATGAAAAAAGGCTGAATGCCTAGGAAGTAACAAACTTTTGTCTCATCTATCTATATAGAGTAATATTTGACTCGTTCTATATTATAACGGATATAAACTGCCCTAAGAGAAACAAAATGAACAGATCTCTATATAGAATATCAATAAGTCTCTCTTAAGATGGATATACCCGTCTTAAGAATAAAACGGGTCAAATATTTGTCACTTGCATAGATAAAGACAAGTTTTTGCTAAAATTTAGGCATTTTATGTTTATCTTATCTATGAAAATGGTGGTTATTTGACCGTTCCAAAGGTTAAGACGAATAGTGGTCATCTTAAATGAGAATTTGTGAAATATATAATCAATTTTGGGTTCTGATATGACTATTTGCAACAAGAAATGGAAATTATCTTTTAATAGGCCCATGGGCCAGTAAATCATAAGGTCATGTAGGCTCAAATCAATGTCTCTTAGTGGGCCTTGTCACAAAGGAGGTAAATTTTCAGCCCATTTTAAACCCATTTAAACCTAGCATTACGTATTATGAGTTGATCAATAAAGCTAGTTAATATTTATATCATTATATTTATAGGTAACGCTATGATATATCTTCATCTCAAAAGTCAAAAATATGTTTTCATAAAATACAAATATTTACTTCCTCTCCTTATTAAATTATATGAATATCTTATTATTCACTCTCTCACAACGTGAATGAACATTAGTAAAAATGATAGTGAGTTTATTGGAATGATGGGTATTTATAAGTTATAACTAGACTTGGCTTAATTGACTCGACTCGAATAACCCGATCCAAACTTGACCCGATACCTGAATTGACCGACCCAATATAACCCGACCCGCATATTTATTGTTGCACACAAATTATTATCTATTAAAAACACTTGGTAATAGCTGACCTAAAAATGGCTGGAACCCAAGAAGACTTGGCACGACCAAAACCCGCCCCGAATCCGATCCGATTGGGCAGGTGACAATGTCTTCTTACAACTACTAGTACCTCTAGAGTTCTAGTGATAACCGTATCAAGACTATCAACCTTTTCTTTTGCTTACTCATCCTTATTTCCCTCTATGTCAAGGTAAGCTTTCATGTCTTCCCACTTTTCCTATATTAAACAATATTGTTATTGTCATTATCTCCATTCAAATCCTTAGCAAGTTGCTCCCTTTTATTCATTGATCATCTTAATATATCTTAGTTTAAACTGGGTTTCTCATAAATTTGACTAATTCTGCAAGAATATTACTGTGTTGTGAATTTTGTAATCTAGAGGTTTTTGATGGGTTAGGGTTTTGCAGAATGTGTGAATTTTTCTGTTGACGTACTTATTAGTCTCTTGTAAAGCGGTTTTACACTAGTACTTTTAAAAAGCGGTTACAAGAAAACCTTTTAATACAAATTCTTGTGTAAGACGGTTTTATTCCGTAGTTTGTAATCATGGGTTCAAAAGCTGAGGACTTTACTGATAATACTGTAAATGAACAGCATTCTGATAATACTGTCATGTACCCTGGTTATGATGAATCATTAAGTTATGCAAATTTGTTCAATTATAAAGAACAATCTGAAGATCTTAGTTCACTGAATCTACCAACCCCATCACTTGACCCAACACAGTACAATTTGTCGAATTCCGGTTTGTTTTCGAGGGCTAGTCCGGGTGTTATATTGTCGGAGGATAGTGATTCTGATGATGTTTTCAAGTACATTAGTGAAATACTCATGGAAGAGGATATTAATCAAAAACCCTGTATGTACCATGAGTCTTTGTCCCTACAAGTTTCCGAAAGACCGTTTAGTGACGCTGTAGGGACGAGCGACTTTGTGGATAGGTCGGACGACCGTTCCTTGTTGGATCAAACAAGTTCTGTTGAGTCATATTTGCCTGAATCACAACTCTTAGGTCGTTCTCAGACGTTATTTGGTTCAGGAAGTGCTTTAGATGGTACGTCGTTTAGTTTACCGAGGGAAATGAATGTATTTACAGAAGAAGATTCGATAATGCAATTTCAAAAGGGAATGGAGGAGGCTAATAAGTTTTTGCCGCAGAGTAATAATATTGTTATTGACATTGAGAACATTGTTTTCCCGGATGAAACGGAGGAGGCTACAATAATATCTGTGGTCAAGAATGAAAAGGATGAACTTGCGCCACCTGATGGGGTGTCAGCCGGGACAAAGATTCACTCTCGTGATGAGGACGAGTTTGATGAAGGCAGGAATAACAAGCAATCTGCTGTTTCCACTGAAGAGGCTGAACTGTCTGAAATGTTTGACAGGGTTTTGCTGTGCCAGCCCACAGAGCCAGAGGGTAATTGTACCGTGCGCTTCGATTCTAAGGAAGGGTCGGGCCAAACACAAGGTCAAGAGGGTGGGAGAGACGGTCCAAGGAATGGTGCTGTGGATTTAAGGACACTATTGATACTGTGTGCAGAATCTATTGCATCTGATGATCGTAGAGCTAGTAACGAATTGCTGAAGCAGATTAGAGAGCATTCCTCTAGTGACGGTGATGGATCTCAAAGGTTGGCCCATTATTTCACTAATGCTCTGGAAGCTCGATTGGCGGGTACTGGCGCACAGATTTATACCTCTCTGAGTTCCAAGAGGACGACGGCTGCTGATATGATAAAAGCGTATCAGTTGTTCTATTGTATTTGTCCATTTAACAAAATTTCGACTGGGTTTGCCAACCATACTATTCTAAAAGCTGTCGAAAACAAACCAAAGCTCCATATAATAGATTTTGGCATCCTGTATGGTTTCCAATGGCCTCTTCTCATTCAATCCCTATCGGAACAACCAGATGGACCTCCCAAACTGTGTATTACTGGAATTGATCTTCCTCAACCAGGGTTTCGACCGTCAGAGAGAGTCGAGACAACTGGCCATCGCTTGGCAAATTATTGCCAGAAATTTAATGTACCTTTTGAATACCATGCCATTGCGCAGAGATGGGAAACGATCAAGGTTGAGGATCTCAAAATAGAAAATGACGGAATTATCATCGTAAACTGTCTCTTCCGGTTCAAGAACCTCCTAGACGAGACAATAGTGGCTGATAGCCCGAGGAATACAGTCCTCAACTTGGTGAGATGGATAAAACCCGACATCTTTCTTCACGGGGTTGATAACGGTTCTTATAATTCTCCCTTCTTTGTCACGCGTTTCAGAGAGGCTCTCTTTCATTACTCAACCCTATTTGACATGTTTGAAGCTAATGCTAGTAGAAAAGATCCAGAACAGGTTTTATTCGAAAAGGAGTTATACGGGAGGGAAATCATGAATGTCGTGGCCTGCGAAGGTACGGAGAGGGTTGAAAGGCCTGAGACATACAAACAGTGGCAGACGCGGAACATTAGAGTCGGGTTTAGACAACATCGCTTGGACCTAGAGGTTTTAGCTAAACTGAGGAGCAAGGCTAAGGGAAACTATCATAGAGATTTCGTCATTGATGTTGATGGTCAATGGATTTTACTCGGGTGGAAGGGCCGGATTATCCGTGCAATCTCAGCTTGGGTTCCTGCCTAAAATCTAGGTTATCTGGATGCTTACTATAAGGTTGCATGTCTCATGGTTGCAGGATATGAAGAATCTTGAGTTCTTGACTGTTTACTGTTTACTGTAACCGGGAATTGGCGGTAACCTATAACGTTTAAGTTCATATCTCGTCAACATCAAAACTGTTCGTGTGGCTTTCATATAAAAAGTGACGTAGACTGGCGACGACTAATTGCTGGGATGCGGCTGGTGATCAGAAAATAATACTATGTCCCCTGTATCATTGTATGCACCTAGATATGTGTTTGGTTAGTCTTGTACATTGCTCGAGTTTAGATTGACAAGTAACAATGTGTATATTATTAGCTATGCGTTTTGATTAATGGAAGTTGGACTCTAGACACTAGAGGGCACGTGTTCGAAAAATGAGATCGTGCCACCAGATATTAGGTATATATTACTATATTAGTATGGGTAAGTTGTAATATACTACGGAGTAGTATGCCATTTAATGGTCTTTACAAGGAAAAAAATATAGATGAATATCTTGTAAGATTGTTCAACGGTGCACAATAGTTTTGCAATACCTTGTATACCTTATTTAATGATAGCAATAAGCAAGGTGTACGAGCATTACAACTTATTTTAGCGAAATTCTTGAAGATGCATGGAGTCCTTGAAACTCTTTTTGTGTTGGTATTCGTGGTCATGTAAGAAGCGAGAAAACTATGGAGCATGTTGTTGCAGGTGACAACGACATCGAGTTGAGGAGAAAGACTCGATATTCAGGCGAGCGACTCGTTGGTGTGGTACATAAAGGCTTTGTTACGGTATGCAAAAGGACTCCATTACGCCTCCTATGAAACTATATAATCATATAGTTAAGATGTTTGTATATTGATTAAGAGTAGAGAGAAGTAGAGAGCTAAAGTTATATTATTAATTAGCCAACCTCTTACATGAGTATATATATATATATATATATATATATATATATATATATATGTTGTAGCTATGAGTCGGTTAGAGTTAGTTTATTTTAGTAACTAACTCTAACAACCCTTACACTCTACATGCCCCCCTCAAGATGAATCATCTTGAACAGTAGAAGTTGGAAGTAATCTCAGACCTAGCCTTCTTGTAAAGAAGAGATGTTCCTGCTTGCCCAATGCCTTAGTCATTATATCAGCAAGCTGTAAGCCACTGCGAACATGGTGTGTCTGCAAAAACCCTTCTTGCTGTTTGTCTCTGACAAAGTGACAATCAATATTCAGATGTTTCGTTCTTTCATGAAACACTGGATTCTGTGCTATGTGTTGTGCAGCTCGATTATCACAATGAAGAGGTATTGGAAGAGGGATTTGTATCCTGAAATCCTTGAACAACCCTACTAACCACACCAGTTCACTAGAAGTATATGACATACTTCTATATTCTGCTTCTGTAGAACTCTTGCTAACAGTCACTTGTTTCTTTGTTTTCCAAGAGATGAGTGACTGCCCTAAAAAAATACAATAGCCACTAAGAGACTTGCAGCTGAATGCACAAGACGCCCAATCTGCATCACTGTAAGCTTGTATATTTATGGCAGACTTTGCAGAATAGAAGAGGCTAGCATTGACAGTACCCTTCAAATACTTTAGGAGATGCTGTGCAGCTTGGTAATGAGGCTCCCTTGGTTTGCTCAGAAACTGACTTAGATGCTGAACACTGTAGGCTATGTCAGGCCTAGTAAGACTCAAGTATAATAGTCTTCCTATAAGCCTCCTGTAAACCTCTGGTTCAGGTAATAATAGATCACCTTGTTAAGTAGAAAGCTTCAATCCTTTCTGCATAGGAAAGGCTACTGGTTTGCAGTCTTCAAAACCTGCATCCTTAATGATGTCCAGAACATACTTTCTTTGATTCAGCATAATACCAGATTTATTCCTTCCAATTTCTAATCCTAAAAAATACCTCATAACACCAAGGTCCTTAATGGTAAACTTTTGATGCAACTCAGTCTTTAAGTGAGCTATGGTAGTAAGATCATCACCAGTTAGCAGGATATCATCTACATAAACTAAAGCAATAATATCATCTAACAACCCTTACACTCTACACCTCCCAAAATCCTTATAGTCCAAAACAAGTATTCTCCGTGCGATGGAGGGAGTAGTAATAACTTTGGCGGAACTTGATGTATACAAATGCACTTACGCACCTTTAATCCCTAAACCGTTTTACAAAAATACTATCGTAAAACCAATAATATCAATACCTTAATAATCCTATTAAAATAACTTCCATCAATTTACACTTTTTGATAATAAACGGCGGCTGAGCAAACAAATTCGATTATCCAAACCCATTCGATCCGAATTTTTGGATATCCGATCCGAAAAGTTAAGGTTGAATCGAATATCCGATTCGTGCTCTGCCCTAATACAATAGTCTTAATACCATATGATTTTGCAACGTTGTATTCGAAATTTTTTAGGTGAGCTACACAAGATAATCATTTAAATTATAAAATATGGAATTGAGTCAATGGATATAAGATGACTTACACTTGAAGTCATGAATATGTCGAGATTGTTATAGAGACAAACATAGAATTTAAAATGGTCAAGAAATAATAGTCATAGTTAGGGTCACTTTCGTCACATATGAGTAATGGACTCCACGTTTCGGCCATTCCTAGATTCTCAACTCCAATGACTTTAATAATATCACGAATTTTCATTTGTGACGGGACAACCCGTCGCAAGGCTCTCCTCACAAAGTGTAAGTGGGGACAAATGGATCCCCCCACTTGCACTCCCACTTGTTCCTTTGTGAGGATAACTTAACCCGCCCGTCATAAGCTTGCGACGGGTCGCACCGTTGCAAGTAAGACTTTCTGTAATAATTTATGGGGTCGTTAATTTTTTATGCTCTGCAAGATGGTCCAATGTTCTTGTTCCTATAGCATTTAGATAATTAAATTAAATATATGTGGGGTTTGCAAATGAAGGGATATTGCCAAAGTGCATGGATAATTGAACTATTATTTTTACTATTTTTTCGGTTAATTATACCATTTTCTAAGTTATAGTGTCTTGCAAAATCGTTATTAGTATAATATGGATTAATAAAACTCTCTACTTCAAATTATAAATGCATATAGAGAAAGCGGATATTTTCTAAATATATAACTTCAACTCATTTCTCTAGGCATTCTATCTACTTCTTTCTAAGAACTACTTGTATACGAGTATATAATAGTCGTATACTCGTATTAAACAAATTTGAAATTCCAATGAATACACGGGTGGTTTGGTTTACCTAAGAACTTAAACTCACGAAATAGCATTTCATGTGATTTAGTAAAGGTTTTTTGGTTGCAAAGTTGCATGTAAAAAGTAGAAGTCCATGGTAATTGTTCCTTACCATGAGGGCTAAGTAATCAACTAAACAAGTAAGCAACTTTCTCTATTTTAGAGAAACTGGAATTCATGGGAAGGTTAACCCTATATTTATATTTCCCATCAATTACCATTCACGTGATTTTACGTGAGTAACCGATCAAAAGCATTTACTAAGTATTAAAATTAAATGGCACTCTCATTTCATACAGAAACCAATTGATTCTAATTATTGAAAGGGAAATGATAAATACAGTCATAAGGGTTGTATTTAAGGAGCTAAAAGAGGAAATATTTACTTAATATTGTCATTAATTATATAAGTTTTTGTGCAATTTTGACATCATTTCCTATATTAATACCATATATAGAAGTTTTGAACTCCTTAAATACAACCCTAAGGACTATATTTAACATTAATATCATATATTAATACCATATATAGAATACAGTTTAAACCAATATGTCCACTCTCATTTTAAACCGAAACCAATTAATACAATTGATAATAAAATGATAGTGTTAAATACAGTTTTTAGGGTTGAGAATTGAAATAAGAATTTAATGTATTTTCTAAAATAAAATTAATTCGGAATATATGACAAATATCGGTGTCATTAATGTTTATTCCAAACTTTTGTTTCCTTTTTTAATAAAGAGTTTATTTTTCGCAGTACGATTTTTACTCATTATTGTACTTTTTACACCAAATTTTCCATTTGTCTACCCTTGCCTAAAAAACACAAATCTAGTTTTCTCTAACCTCTCTCTAGAGTTATAACCAACCTTCTTCATCCTCCTTCAAATTTTCAATTACGAATGATTATTCGAGTGACGACATCTATTTAATCCATTAATCTTATATTAATAATTAAATTGATTCTTTTTTATAATTATGTTCTTTTTTAATTAGGGTTTATGTCTAAATTAATTAAGGGCTAATTAGTTTGATATGGTGGGGGTTTGTGGGTGGTGGTTCATGGCCAGTGTCACCAGCGTCGGGTTCGGTGGTGGGAGGGTTAAGTCCTGTGAGCAGCGAGCGATAGGTCGTGGGAGGGTGGTTGAGGTGGTCTTGGTCCGGTCAGCCGGCCGGAGAGGGTTACGCCGGTGAGAGGTCGTGGTCATGGGAGGGTGGTAGTGCGTGTGGGTGACGGCCTCTTGTGGTGGTGTTTATGAGTAAGGCTCACTTCATGATTTTTTATTTCTTATTTTTTTCAAATGCAGTACAGTATGTAGTACACAATCAACAAAATGAACAACCCCCACGTACCACACTGACGACCCACCTATCCTCGACCCAAGTCTGCAACCTCGCAACCGGTAGTCTGTTCCGCGACAAAGTTCCTTATTTCGGCGCCAATGCGATATAAAATTAGATTAGAATGGGTATGTAAAATTAGAGAGATATTAGAGAGGGAAAATGGAAGTGGAAATGTCAGGGGTATTATTGTCAATAGTGTACTGAGATGAGTAAAATGTGTACTGCGAAAATCAACACCCTATCTTAAATACAACACTAAAGGCGGTGTATATCATTTTCCATAATAAAAAGGAAGAGAGAAGTTGGACATGGTTTACACCAAAACCAATAATTATAATGGAAAAATATTAGAAATATACTTAAGATAACTAAAAAAGGACTATAATAGAAGAATACCGTTAAGAACAACGAAGTAGTATCAAGAAACCATCTAAACTAAAAGTTTAAGCGATGGTTTAAATCTTAAGGTCAATTTTATACTTTAACAACACCCTTTCACACGAATGTTTTTTGGTCTTTCGGTGTGGATGCAACTTAGTAATGACAAACCTCCCCCATACTGTACTAATATTCCACTTTAGAAATGGAGGTGATGAGATATGAACTAGTGAACTTTTTTGTCACATTGACTCTAATACTATATTAAAAAAAGTATCTCAATCAAAAATTTAAAACTTATTGGGTCATTATCCAATATGTGTCTTAAAAATTTACACCCTACTATCTCAAATAATGATACATTTCAAGAATTCAATTACAACTTCATTCTTACCAACCTACATTTTATCGGGTCATAATTGATTTCTCGTAAATTCAAGTTCAGATGGAGTCAAGCTGAATTCATTTCCCATCACTATCAAACTAAGTTATTAACTTTCTTCTTCATGCGACACTGATTTTAGACGTATTTATACTAATTAACCTTAAATCAAAATAATTAAAATAAATGTCAATCTAATCGGATTTGACCCATTTGGAATGCTATTATTGCTCACCTCATTATTTAAGAAGTCATAGGTTTGATCTTTGCCTATAAAAATGAAGCGAATTTCAAGTTCAGTCATTTACATTTTCGCGATCATCCAATCTACAACGAAAAGATTACTCACTGTTGTCGATAATGGGCCACGATTTATGAAAGAAAAGAGAGTTGTGGTCTCCTCATGAGCGGCAAGACAAAGTGATGAACAATGTGATAGATGGTGAAACAAAAACTTGGGTAATACTTGGAAGTTGTTTGGGACAACATGCTCAATTCAGTGAACGAGGGTGTCTAGTGTTTAGATGCACTAAAAGGACCACTTGCATTTTGTTTTTAGTAATAGTGTCACGTGTTTTTGATTGATCAATTTGATCTTTTACATGTTACTTAACTCCTATGCAAATACACAATATCATACTCTCTCCTAGTTGGTCATTTCTTCCCTCTTTTCTTGTTGGGTAAGTCGGGTTTTCTTCCCTCTTTCCCTTTTTGGATGCGGGATTGTGTGTTTTGAGTGGTCTAAATTCATTTGTATGTGGGGTAGTGTGTTTTGTGTGGTCCAAATTCATTTCCTTAATTTTTGTGTAAAAGGGAAAGGGGAAGAAATGAGTGACTAGGAGGGAGTACTAATTAAGGTCGATAGCTGCTATTTCTCTGCCTGATGTGGCATTTGGCCAATCTCCGAACCTCTTTCGGTAAGCATTCCTTGGTCGAAAAGCAGGAGATAGAGATGGTACGAATTGAAACTATTCACATTGGATTGGATATTGGAAACCTAAAAAGTAGCAATCCTGACTGCGGGAGCAGACCCTTTCCAAGAGTACTATACGTAGTCTATGTCTGGAAAGCATACTTGACAGGAGATAGACACAGGCGGTAGAGAGGTCCCCCACTCCGATTCCCACCCCGTCAGCATCTCCGATTCGAGATAAGGGATTAGTCCGTTAGGTCTTTTCGATCACGGAGCCGGCCGGTAATGGACCTACTTACCTTGCTTGTGGACCAGCTGTACAGCTAAGCCTTGTTCTATTAGTTTGGTGGTTGCTACCAAGACGATTTTGTTATACCCATTAAAGGACCTCGAGATGCTAATCCACGAAAAACGAGACGAGAAATTAGAAAGAACTCATATACGGAACGAGGGCGACCCGTGAAAATACATCGGTTTCTTACTCGTGCAAAAGAAAATTAGTAGTTTGAAATGATGATTTCGTTACATTTAAGATATGGAAACGAAATGCGGGACTATTGAAGCACGAGTAAGAGACTGATTTACAAGCAAGTGATATTTCTGATTAAACATTCATTATATGGAAGATCTCACAACGAAATGCGAGATTATTGAAACAGTTTACAAAAATCGGTCTACTCACTAGCTTGTAAAATAAAGCATTAGGAAATTTTCTAAACAACTGACTTTTTCAATAGCTTAAAAACAAGTCTATTGATCACTCTACTTGACCAGTTCTCCAGTTCATAGACTATATATCTGATGTACAACAACAATTAATGTCTGAACTTTATAATAAACTATTCGAGTATTGTTTTCAAGATTATGAATTTTACGATAAATTTTATGAGTTCGTTCACTTAAAATTTGAACTCAAAAATTTCAATATAACTTAAAAACATTACATATAAGCTCAGTTCAATTTGAATTTTATCGTCAAAACATTAAAATATAGCTTATGAACATTGAAAAACTCAAAAAAAAAATACACATGATCTCAATTATATACACATAATCTTAAATATAATCTATGAACATTTTAAAAATCTTCGAAACAAGCATATCGATTGCTTATGTTCGAATATGCAACATGTTTAGTCACATAGGGTTAGGGCCAAGAAGCAAATTAAACTTATAGTTGCGTGAACTTATGTGTATGGCATATATGAATTATGATGTATCCAATTTAAGCACTTATCTGAAAACGAAAGTATATTCAGTAGATATTAAAACTGACCAAGTCAAATCATAAACTTAGCACTCAATTTATATTGAAAGTTATGGAGTACCTCCATGGCCAACGTGAATGACTGGGTCACTCATGTCGAATTTAGATCACGTTGACGGGAGTAATATCACGTCGGGTCTACATTTTATCGGGTCATAATTGACTTCTCGTCAATTCAGGATCATACGAGATCAAGTTGAATTCAGATCCCGTCACTATCAAATCAAGCTATTAACTTTCTCCTTCATGCAACACTGATTTTCGACGTATTTATATTAATTTTAACTTTTACGTCAAAATAAGTAAAATAAATATCAATCTAATCCGATTTGGACCATTATTAAGGTTTTTTTAACGGCACAGGTAACTCACTATTGAGTCATGAATCATTGCAGATTAGTTCGGGTAAATAGTTAAATAATCCGTTATTTGTTTAACCTCGAATCCCTCCATTTCACCAACTTTCCGAGTTCTAACAATATTCAAGTGTACGACCGCCGCTACAAATCCCCGTTCTACCGTGTCGGATTTTAAACAATTCAAACTCCTCAGATCAGATGAGATCAACTTGTTCTACACTTGAGTTCTCAGATCAGATGTATATATCTGACAATTTGTGTCTTCTTTAGGTTTTCTTACCATTTTCTACTACAATCAAGCATCAAATTCCTAGATCTACAATCATGTTTCCACCTGTCTTCATATTTTAATCCACAAAAGGAATGATCTTCTACAAATCCAACTTGTTTTCCACTCCCATATGTTTCCTTTTCGAGTCTTCTCTCTAACCTTCTCCTCTTAGAGCGAGGCGAATATACTCCGTAATACTTATCGAGTTATCGGTTATCTCCGTAACCATTTGCTTACATGGATAACTAATATACATAAGTAGAATATATTATTTCAACGATTTGTATTTCTCGCTGTAAAGGGAGTCACTACATCACTAGGCAAATTTGATGTTGACGGAATATAAACCATGGTCATAGACTCATAGTTACTACCTACCATGACTTACGAGCTAAACTAACTGACATAAACATTAGAGTAAATTAATAATTACTCCCTTATAAGATTCACTTTTCTAAATTTACTCCCTTATAAATTGTTTTGCTAAAATTACTCCCTAAAGTTACACTTTTATCAAAAATTGCTTCAAAATTCCAATTTAAGTCACTTATTTTGTCTGTTTTTGAACTCTCCCTCCATTTGTCTACATAGTTTTACCTTTCAAAGTATAGATTGACTAATGTACAAACGAAATAAGTTAAAAAATAGACAAAATAAATTACTTAAATTGGACTTTTGAAGCAATTTGTGATAAAAGTATAACTTTGGGGAGTAATTTTAGCAAAACAACTTATAAGAGAGTAAATTTAGAAAAGTGAATCTTATAAGGGAGTAATTATTAATTTACTCTAAACATTATTTCAACAATAAGTAATAAAAAAAGATCGAAAAATCCAAAAAAGACTGTCCGTAACATGTGGCAAATATGATCATATGACAAACAACCTGTCGTAACTAAAAAAATAATACTCCCTCTTATTCCATGTATTCTTCCCTTTTCATTTGAGCTCTAAAATTAAGGAAATGAATTTGGACCACAAAAAACATTATACCTCACATGCAATTAAATATGGACTACACAAAACACACAACTCCACCTCCAAAAATAGAAATAGGTAAGAAAACTTGAATGGACCAAATAGAAAATAGGGAAGAATAGATGGAATAGAAGGAAGTACTAACTACATTTTCTCTTAAATGGGTCACAATTACCTCACTAAATATGCTCGAATTCAGCAAGACATACCGCTTTCTGAATCCCATCTCTTATTTATTCCATCATCTAAACACTCTTATATGATTCCCAAAGGTCCATCATACTCCCATCATATTATCATTATATACATCAAAGTTTGAATCTTTCACTTTCTACCCATCATTTCCTCACTTTTATTTATTCCTTTTTTCCATCATAATTCTATAATTTACACACCCAAAAGAAGAAACAACAACACAACTTACATCTCATTTTTTTTGCTGTTTTTTTACAATGAATTTGTATGGAAATAACCCTGAAATGTACTCAAATTTTCTGGGTGATCAACAAAACAATGAACCATTTACATACTGCAATCAATTTACAGACTTTTCATCATTTCAACAGCAACAACAACAACAACAATCTTTTGATGAATGTTGTCATATAGTTCCATATAATAATCATCAGTTAACATACCCTGCAGAAAATAATAATAATGATTATACTGATAATAATTATGATGCTATTATTGATCATCTTACTGAAGTTCCTGAAATTCCTGATACATGTTTTAATTACATAACTAATCTTCTTAGAGAAACTGATTCAGAAGATAGACCAGGTGTTACTCTTCATGATTATATGACTGCACAAGTTTCTTATAATAAATCTTTAGATGCTGCACTTCTTGGTGAGCTTCCTGCAATTTCTTCTAATCATTGTATTAATGATTTTCTCAACATGTTTAGCCCTAATCATACACATAATTACCCTAATGATGTTAATATTGATGCTAGTTTTGTTAATGATAGTATAATTTATCAGAATGGTTTTGTTAATGATGTTGGTAATAATGTTGGTTTGACTTTTGTTGATGGTGATTATAATGGGTTGGTGGAACCTTGTGTAGTGCCAGCTAATGTAGTTAATGTCGAACCGTCTTTCGGGTTTGGTTTGAATGAAAATTGGGATTTTGATCAGTCTGTAGTAGTTAATACTGAGCCAAGTTTAGTGCAAAATGGGCAGATGGGTGTGTATCCAAATTCAATTCCTGAATTCGGGTTTTTGCAACCCGAATGCACGAATATCGTAGGGCATCAGGATATAGGGGAGGGGGACAAGAGTGGAAAGACTAGAGGAAGGGAAAATAATGGAGACTGTGATGAGGATGTTAGGATTAGTCGTAGTAAACAAACAGCTGTGTCAAGTGATTGGTGTGAAAAAATCGAGGAATATGGTGATGTGTTGTTATGTCCTGAGGGAAGGAGTAAACCGGCTGCTCTTTGTGGTAAGAGTAAGTCGCAGAATTTGGATGAAAACCCGTCTAAAGTGTCTAAGAAGAGAGGTAGTAAAGGGCAAGTAGCGGATTTAAGGTCATTGTTAACGCGTTGTGCACAATGTGTAGCGCGAGTAGACTTGATTGGTGCTTATGATTTGCTGAAGCAAATTAGACAGCATTCGTCTCCTTATGGGGATTTTCTACAGAGAGTTGCGCATTACCTTGCGAATGGGTTAGAGGCTCGGTTAGAAGGGAAAGGGTCGGAAATAACTCGTGCAAACGAGAATATTCCGCCTTGTGAGGTTTTGAAAGCGAACAGGGCTTTTGTAGGATCTGTTCCCTATAAGATAATGTCTTATTATACGACTAATAAGACGATTGCAAGCCTGGCTATGGAATCGTCTAGCATTCATATTATCGACTTTGGGATTTATTACGGTCTGCAGTGGCCCTGCATTATTCAGAATCTCTCCAAGAGGCCTAACGGTCCTCCAAAGATTCGAATCACTGGAATTGATTTCCCGTTAAGTGGGTTCCGTCCTTCTGAAAGGATTGAAGAGACGGGAAGGTGTTTGGCTAAGTATTGTGAGAAGTACAATGTCCCGTTTGAGTACAATGGTATTGCTCAACCATGGGAAACGATCAAAGTTGAAGACCTTAAAATCCAGCCGAACGAGCCACTAGTCGTGAACTGCCTATACCGGTCCCACAACCTGTTTGATGAAAGTATCGACGACAGTAGTCCTAGAGATGCATTTCTTAGGCTAGTCCGAAAAATAAATCCCGATATGTTCATGCACGGGGTGGTGAATAGCACGTCGAGTGTCCCCTTCTTTTTAAACCGGTTCAAGGAGGTGATGTTTCATTACTCGGCCTTGTTTGATGTATTCGAGTCTACTATGAGTCGAGAAGACAACGAGAGAATGCTACTCGAGAGCAAACTATATGGTAATCAAGCCTTAAATGTCATAGCATGTGAAGGTGTAGAGAGGGTTGAGAGGCATGAAACCTATAAACAATGGACGGTTCGGACACAAAGAGCAGGGTTCGTCCAAGTTCCGTTAGACCGTGACCTGTTACGACGAGCCCGAGCTATGGTTAAGAGGAGTTTTAGAGATGAGTTTAGCTATGATGAAGATGGTCATTGGGTTGTTCAAGGATGGAAAGGCAGGATTTTGTATGCAATTTCTTGCTGGAAACCTATTTAAGAAGTCTATTTTTAGTTTCATATCTTTGTTTTTTGGTGTATGCCATTTGGTTTAGCCTGTGTTCGAGCCGGGGAGCTAGACCACTAGAAGTCTAGGATAGTATAGTTCTCTATCATTAGTTTTAATACTGTTGCAGTAAAAGAATTTGAACTCGAGTTGTATTCCATATCTTTAGAGTTTGATGTATTCCATATCTTTAATTTAGAGTGTATTCATTAGAAATGAAAGGAATCAAGAAGAGGAGAAGTTGATGTCAATTATGTTGTAATATGTTATTGAATGATTGACAACATTTTTTTTATGTAATTAACACGAACCCTAGAGGTTAAACATAATTAGAAACTAATTATAATCGAATTAGCATTTTGAATATGATATTCAAATCAAGTTTTTCCTAATTTGATGACCAGAAATATTTGTACGATTACGCAGATATATATGGTCAAGGAATGTACAAGGGTTTATCACCAACACATTGTACATCAAATCGAATATATGATGAGTCGAAGTAACATTGCTAAACCGAATAATTTCGTGATTCTTAAGTAACATAGATATGAAGGTAATGAGTTAGGCAAGAGCTAGAATCAATAAGGGAGTTAGAAAATTAAATTTACTTCCTTTTACAAAAGGCAATCGTAATTATGATAATTAATTTTTTATATTCTTAAAATTGTAATGAACTTACAATTCTCGGCAATATCATCTCGTCTATTATTATCAGTGAGTCTTGTATGAAATAGACACATTACCAAACCATTAGCTCATGAAAGAACATAACAACATTAAATACTTGTCTAATCCTTTCTCTTAACCACTACTTAACATGTGTAACTACATTTACAACTTTATTTCAAGCTACCAATTCTTAAAAAATTGTGCATTATTATCACTTCAAATAAAAAATTGTGCATTATTAATATCGCTTCAAATAAAAAACTGAGCATTATTATCACTTTAAATAAAAAATTGAGCATTATTCTAGCTTTCGGCCGTCATATTTTGTATGTTTCTTTGGCTAGGTGTCCATGTTGAATTGTTGATTTGGTACACTCGACTAAAATACAATTAGTTTGAAATCCCGTGCGATGCACGACTTATTATATGTTATATAATAACAAAATCTTTAATAGTACTTCATCCTTTTTATATTAAAAGAATAAGTTTATTCAAATAATTTTCCCTCTAAAATACACACTTGTAAATAAGGAAAGAAAATAAAGAGTTATCTCATTATGATATAATATTTTCATAAAGATATAGTAATATTTTCATTAAATTATAAATTTTAATTTCATGAAACTAAAACTATAGTCTTTTCATTAAAATGAAACTTTTCATTAAACTATTAACTATACTGTGTATAAAACGAAATTATAAATTGTTATTTCTAGCTTTGTAACATAAAAATAGCTAAACTAATTTGTAAAATTGATACAATTTGATTCATGGTAAAAAAAAAACTGTTTTCATTAAAATATTATAAATATATCATTAGTTGTTTAATTAGTTTTGTCTATTCAATAAATTGTTCTCAAATCAAAATGTAATTAAGTATGCGAAATCTAAAAAATTTAATTGTTTTCCATTTAAAATCTATAAGTATAATACTATGAAAAGTAATTTATATATACACCGTGCATTGCACGGGCGTGCATTGCACGGGGTCTATTCTAGGTTACCTTTAACAAATACTCCTTTTATGCCTACTTTTATTGTCCTAAATATTTTCCTTTTTGGAAAGGTTTTAAGAAATAGAGTAAAATTGCTGCAATACCCTTTCAATTATTAAAGACAGGGATAATATCATTTTGAAAGAATGAGTGATAGCGAAAAAATTAGGAGTAAAAGTGATAATTTACTAATTTATCATGCTAAATCTAGAAAAGGGACAATAAAAGTGGGGGAAAAAGAGAACAATAATATGGCGAGAATACTTGTAAAAAACGGACATTACAAAGTTACAAACTCCTTCCTTCGCTCTCATGTACAATATTTGGATTCTCACTTGCCCTTTCATTTTTCTTCTTGTAAAAGGGGATTCCACTCGTCACAAGCTTGTGATGAATATGTTCGTCGCAAATAAGACAAACCGCCAATACATCACATGGCATATTCTCATTGGTGTTTTAAGTCGTCTATCTAATAAATAAACAACGTTAACTAATTGAGTTTGACGTACCTAAACAATAATAATATGCAAAAGTTTAGACGTGAGAGGACGAAGCACGGGATATAGTGGTTAGAACTCTAGAAAATATGATAAAGGAATTGCCTAAAATAACAACACAACAATTATTCCTATTTATTTTTACGATAAGTCTTGCTTGTGACGGAGTGATCCGTCGCAAACTTAAGACGAGTCAGGCTCACTTCACAAAGAGCAAGTGGCAAGGTAAGTGAAGGGCTCCATTTCACCTCACTGACCCATCTTAAATTTGCGACAGATCGCCCCGTCAAAAATGAGATTTTGTGTTATTTTTAATATAATTAGTTATGAGTACTTACACGATGAATGGTTGTCACTTTAATAAATGGATTAATCTGAATATCAAGAATTTTAGTTTATTGCTCCGTACTAGACATGTACTCCCTCTATCCCAATTAGGGTTGGTCAAAGGGTAGGGCCGTGTTGGGGGTGGATCGGGCTGGGGGACCTGGAACCAGCCCAGGGAGGGGTGGGCCGAGAGAAATGAGGCATGAGGGGTGGGTTCGAGGCGGGCTGGGGGAGGCGACCCGGACCGGCCCGATTTTTGGGTGAGGCAGTGACGGATTGGTCGGGTCAGTGGTGACCCAATGACCGGGCCGGGCTGACCCGTGTTTTTTACCAGCCCTCACAAAAATTATAAAATACAAACAAATGAATGAGACGGAAGGAGTAACACGTGACATGTCTAATCACATCGGATCTTATTATTGGGCCAACCTTGATTGCTTCGGCCCATTACTAATGGTGATAGGCTGAGATCAGTTATATGGGCTGCTGTTAAGTTTGATCCAATACTTTAAACATTATATGAAGTATTCACGTGATATGAAGTAGTAGGGATGCCGGTCAAAAAACGAGGGTAGTTCAACGACAATAACATTACGTCATTAACTAGACCTGTTATACGAGTCATTCGGTTAAAAATGACTACCACATTAGATAGTCATTTTAAGGTTTGATGACCCTTTTTACCGTGTTTCAGCTAAAAATCTCAGCATTTTTGAAATCAGAAATAAAAAACCACCAAAAATCACTGATTTTGATATCAGAAATAAGACACCGCCAAAAATCACAGATTTCATAAGAGAGTCGATTTTAGTGGTTATTATCCATGGTTTTATAGGCTAAGTGGGCCTAGGAATAAAAGTCCTCGGAATTCATATTTCAGCCACTCCCTACCATGAAAAATGTGTTGGGGTGATATAAGGGTTACATGGTTTGAAATAGAGGCATGTAGGGAACTTAAAGGTATTTCTTTAGCGGTGTCAAATTAGACGAAACAAGCTATACACTCTTGTACAAGCCGTTTGAGAGGGTTTCTGATCACCCGATACTCATTTTTAAAGCTTACAACAGTTACAAGTCCTCTTCACACGGCTTCATGAAAAACTCTTACTAGTTTCATAGTTTTGTCGAAACTCTCTTGATTATAGAGGCTATTAACCACAGTATTTCAAGCCGATAGAGTTCCGAAATAAAAGGGCTCGAAATATGCATTGATGTCACTTCATACCATATAAAAATGTCGTCGGGTGACAATGGGACGTATAATTTGATCATCTAATTGAAGTTACTCCGATCACTTGTCATCCATTTAACTAATAAGGTTCCGGCACAAAAAAAAACGACTTATTACTTATAAATGACACCGTAACAGTTTATCTCTATCGACTCTGTAGGAATTCGTTTAGTTAGTTAAATTCAATGTTCTTTTCTAAAAATAACAAACATAATCGGGGGGATAGTGTTGAGTCAAAGGAGAAATTGATATTGGAGATGTTGGCTGCAGATTGATTGTTCAACGAAAAAGCTAAAAGACATAGCCATGTATCAACAAAAGTTCTCATTGAACACGGACATTATTCGTCACAAGCTGAAAACGGATAGTGACGTATCATAATATGTAAGTGGTCAAGGCAAGTGGATGATAAATGGATAATGTGAAATAAACACTATCCGTCTTCAGCTTGTGATGGATAGTGTCGTCTTCAGAGAGACTAGCTGATCTATAAATGTATGATTCATTAATAAGTAGTGACATCGACGAGTTGCCAAGTTTGTCTGGTCAAGGCATTCTGAGAATTGTACTCCGTACTAATTAATTTCATCTAATAAAAGTTTAAATGATACTATAATTATTGTATAATATATGGTGCTATAGTATAAGACAATAATTCGTCAACGATTTATATATAAACGCAAATTCTTTTTTCAGATGGACTATTTCCGTCTGAAAAATAATAAGGGATTATGTTGCCACTTTTTGATAAAATGTGACCACAGCTTATTTCAACTTGTTTTCAATAGTGGTTAATATCTATCCGTAAAGTGGTCACAAAATACCCGTCGCAAGATCCGATCCGTCGCAAGCAAGACCTACTGAAGAATTCCACTAAAATAACTTTCATCGGCCATTATTTTTCATAATAAGGACAATAAGGTCTTTCATTATATGGTGTTACGATGTATGTGATATTTCAAACCCGCTTTATAGGAGACTTTACACTTTATGTATGTATGTAACACTTCATGGGATTTTGGACAAACAAATAACACATTAATTATGCAAATCTCATGAATTACAATTCATGTATTTTAGAAAGGTAACCAAACGACCGTTTATTCTTGATAGTTATAACTTTTAAGTGAGTGTTTTACCAATCGTCTAACTTTATAAGACGATACTTTCTACCCCTATGTCTCAACCGTTTGTTTATCTATATTTTCGGTACAAAAAACAAAGAAAGACGAGAAGGGAATCATTTATGGTTGTACGGAGTAGTTAAATGGATGACAAGTGGTCGGATAATACTTCAATTTGATCATCAAATCAAACATAAAATGCCATCATAATATAAAAGTTGAGTTTAGGATTTTCAAGACCCAATTTAAGACTTTACTATACCGAAAACACTTTATCCCTGGTTTTCTTCCGACTTACATGAACATTGCTAGTTATAGTATAAAATTATTGATTGATAGTCACTTGCTTCTTTGTGAGAGATATTCAATCGGTTTACAATTGTAGACGAATATGCCCGTCTACTCGTGTCGTGTCTGAACTTTGACGAAGGCAATGATGTAGACATGTCCTCAATATGTGTTTTAATTTTATTGATAAATATCCCCCCATCACTTTGAGTCTTTGACTTGTCCAGATATTGCTTAATTTTACTGATAAATATCCAATTATATGATTTGGATTTTCTTTTTGTGCACTATCTCAACTTCTTTGAACCTTCATTAAAGCATATATTTTATCTTTTATGTTTGTGTATAGTTCTTTGTTCTCCTATTATCACATGTTACTAGAACAATCTTTCCTACATACCCAGATAATAAAACTTTCATTTTTGTACTTTTTTTCAAGTTTTTTAGTTAGATAAGTTGTTTGTGGTACTGGGTTTTTGTTGATTTTGTTCATTTGTTTGTAGATTTGTAGTAAAGATTTGAACTTTTAAGTATATCAACTGTTTGATTTATTGTCTGTGAGAAAAAAAAAAAAGATGTATAATCCTGAATTGATGAACAATGAGCTGAAATACAACCTTGTTAGTGAGATTGAAAATGGTGGGTTTTTGCATAATCATGATTTGATTGATGAAAAACCTAATTTTGTTGATTTGAGTGAAAGTTGTATAAGTAGTGCAGATTCTATAGAAATCCCTGATTTTTCTGATGCTTGTATTAGGTTTTTGGGTGATATTCTGTCAGAAGAGGGTTTAGATGAAACTCCTGCAACTGTACAGGAGTACAGAGCTCTGCAAGCTACTGAGAAATCATTGTATGATGTTCTTGGAGAGGAGTATTCTCCTACTGATGATCATGATTTAGTGTCATCTTTGTATCAAAGTATTGAAAATACAGTTGATGGGTTTGATGGTAGTTTTGGTGGTAATGTTTATGGTTATGGTAACGGTCGAGTCGATATTGAGTCGAAAATGGTTCAAAACCCGACACCATTGGAACCTTTCCTGAAGTTGGATGACCTTTCTGATTCATTTTTGCAGTTGAATTCACAGTCATCTGGGTCTAGCAATAGTGATGATTTAAGAGATAAGATTGTGTTGGCTTCTCCTGTTAGTACAATTACATCTGAATTGACCACACAGAAAGGAAAGAAACCCGTGTCTCGGAGAAAGAAAAACCGTCAAAGGGATGATGTTAGACATGGTTATGAGAGGGGTAATAAGCAACAAGCAGCTTCTAATGAAGATTATGTTGAGATGGAGGAATATGATGATATTCTGTTGTGTAGAGAAGATAAAGATGGTGTTGGGTTATTGTGTGATGAAGTGAATGAGAAGTTGCAGAAGAAAGGGTCTAAAGGTCGAGCGAAAAAGTCGAGTAATTTAGCAGAAGAGGTTGATTTAAGAACTTTACTTAATCACTGTGCTCAAGCAGTTTCAAGCTTTGATCTTAGGAGTGCAAATGAGAGGCTTAAGCAAATAAGACAGCATTCGTCGCAATATGGGGATAGCACTGAGAGAGTTGCCCATCACGTTGCTAATGCTCTCGAGGCTCGCATTGCCGGGACTGGTTCAACATTCACCTCTAATATTGTTGATGCAAGGATATCATCTTCTGAATTTCTGAAGGCTTATAGGTCTTATGTTTCAGCTGTTCCTTTCAAAAGGGTGTCTTATTTTCTTGCCAATAGTACAATTGGGAAATGTGCAGAGACTGCAAAGAAGATTCACATAATTGATTTTGGTATACTATTAGGCTTGCAATGGCCCTGCTTTATACAGGCTCTCTCCAAGCGACCCGGCGGCCCACCAGAACTCCGTATTACCGGGGTAGACTATCCCCAAAACGGATTTCGACCAGCTGAGAGGGTTGAGGCTACCGGACGACGTTTATCCGGGTATTGTGAGAGATTCAATGTGCCCTTCAAATATCGAGCAGTTTCAGAGAAATGGGGTAGTATACAGGTTGAAGATCTGAAAATCGAGAGTGACGAGTTTGTGGTTGTCAACTGTATGTATAGGTCAGGAACATTACATGATGAGACAGTTGAGGTTGATAGTTCGAAAGACGCTTTCTTGAAGTTGGTAAAAAAACTAAATCCTCATCTTTTCATTCATGGGGTCATCAATGGCACATTCAATGCTCCGTTCTTTCTCACACGGTTCAAAGAGGCATTGTACTATTATAGTGCTCTTTATGATGTATTCGAAGCAACTATACCTCGTGAAGATCATGCCAGGCTGTTGATTGAAAGTGAGCTTTATGGGAAAGAGCTTATGAATGTCATAGCTTGTGAGGGCGCTGAGAGGATTCAAAGGCCTGAACCATTTAAGCAGTGGCAGGTTCGGGCAACTAGGGCCGGGTTGAAGCAGGTCCCATTAGACCGGGAGCTCCTGAAGCGAGCAAAGTCTAAGGCTAAAGCGAACTACCATGAAGATTTTGTGGTGGATGAGGATAAGAACTGGATGCTTCAAGGTTGGAAAGGGAGAATCTTCTATGCTCTCTCATTTTGGCAACCTCGCTGATCGTTAGTTGTCCTTTGTTTGTGTGTTTTTATGTAGAGTTTAGGATTGCACTGAGTTTTCTTCAGTTCTGTAATTTAGAAACTTGTAATTCCTATGTCAACATTTTGTTTATCTAGAATGAAACCAGCTACAATTTTTTGCTTGTGTTCCCTTGTAATCCTGTGCCTTTTATCCTTATATTATAGTTCGGCTTTAATTGGTTCACCTCTGACTCTGCATGGACAATTTATGTGCTGTGAGCCCAGTATGAGACGGTCTCTCATGAAAGACCAATCTAAATCCTTGTATATTCTTCTTGCTATTAAGCTTGGTTAGTATGGCCTGCTCTCAATTGGCGAAACATGTAGCTTTGTGCATTTGATAGCTGAAGCTATTCGGAGACTTGATAACTATCAATCAGGATGCAGCTATACCTATAATATTACTTCTAATTTATACTGCTCTTTGATTGTAAATTGGTTCCACTTCTCTATTGTGAGTTTCTGTAGGTGTTACGAGCAGCAAGGCGGACTTTCAATGTTTTGCCGTGCATTTCACTGGTAAGTTTTTTCACTGCAGTCACTAGTTTTACTTTGATTGGCCACTGTAGTTATAATGTGTGCTTGCTGAGTAAATCTGACGAGTACTTGTAAGGTAGCAATCTTGATTATGGTTGATGTTTTTAAAAAGAGTATTGAGGGACCACTTACAAGACTTAGAGAATGGGTGAACTCGGGTCAAAGATATATGTTCTAGCCTTCTAGGCACTACAGCATATGTGCTGTTGTAGGATTTCGGATATGGGCCAGTTTGCGTTTAGCTGTTTTTTTATTTACAATTGATTTTCAGATCAATGGCTAAATTTTATCAGGCTATGTTCAGGCTGTGAGTGTTAGGCTTTTTGTTTCAAAGTCATTTTTGGTAGTTTCAACTAATTCCGGATTGCGTTGTTCTGGATCAGGTGGATTCCTTGTTGTTCGGTTGGAGCTGGTCACTGGGGCCGGGTTAGTTTTCTGGCTCTACTATTTACTACAAATTTCCGTGTATTTATTCAACTCCCTGATCGGCGATGGCTGTCACTGTGTAGTTACACACTTTCATTTCTTAGTAATGAGGATAGCATGTACTCTGTAATACTTCAATTTGCAGAAAACTAAATACTCACTCCATTCCACTTTTACCCTCCGATATTCCATTTTGGGAAGATTTAAGAAATATAGGTAAAATTACTACTCTACCCTTTTAATTAAGAAGTATGGTGTCACTTTGATCGAGTGACTGATAGCTGAAAGATTAAGGGTAATAGTCGTAGTCCACCCATTTTAGCATTCTAAATTTAGAAATAGGACAATTAATTTGGAATAAATTTTGGAGAAAAGAGGACAGTAAAAGTGGAATGGAGGGAGTATCATATTATCATATAGTGGCTCATTCTTTTTCGATATACTGTACCCTTTGCTTCGGTAGTCGGAATACCCAATGGAAGAAATGGTTGGCGGTGCAAATCTGAAATCGGAACTGAGCCTTTAATTAAGGTATGAGCTTCCAAGTTTTGAGTTTTTCATTTGAGAGATGCAAATAAAAGGTGCTATTAAACAGGACAGCATCTGATATTATGACAGCCAATCCTTCACAGTCTAACATTATCGTATGAAAAATATTTGGTATTAAGGGACGAGAATAACATTATTTACTCGGTTTCAGCACAACTCAGGAATAGAGACTCGACCTTACAGAAAGGCTGCAATATTCAGAGGTGTGATGGTAAGTAATCCCTGCATTCCTTATTATTTGTCCCCATTTAATTTTGTTGGTCAAACGATGTCGACTTCGATCAATATCACAATGATGTTCTTTGTTATTTTTCCTTTTGATTCAGATGAGGAGTGACGGGCTTTGACGGACTTGTAAAGTTCGTACATCAGATTGACTATGTTTTGTATGCTTAGCTCATTCCGTGCATGAGAAGCCGTCTGCTCTTCCAAAAAAGCTGCTCATCTCTGTGTTAATCTATCGAAATCAACTACTAAAGGTATCTTAGTAACTAACACTTCAAATAAACTATTTGTTTATGAAATTAACAGCATATAAAATCTCAGATCAGACAAAGAGTGCCACAGTATCAGGTAACCAGTCTCTGTGATCTTACATAGTCAAATATATATGGTGAAGTAATTGTTTTATTTTAATGTTGCTGGAATTTGCTAGGAAGCTTGGGGTATGTGATGTAGCATCATTACCGGATTATTAAAGATCTAAAACATAACCAGATTGTGAAAGGTTTGAAGGTTAAAGCGACCATATTAAGAGACTCAAATATCAAATTGAGATCAAAATTTTACTGCTCTCTTATTTGGGTTTCAGACCAAAGTCGTAGAGTAGTAGTTGATGGAAAATATTTGAGAGGAGAGTACGAGACCATGATACTCCCGCGAGAGGGTTTTCGTGTGCAGAACTTCTCTCTTACCAGAATTGATTTGGAAGTTAATTGTAGAGTTGGCAGTCGGGCCAAATGCACGATGGGCGGCACGGGTCCGGCACAAATCCGGCCCAACACGGCACGAGCCCGAGCGAAAGTTCGGGCCGGCATGGGTTCGGCACGACGGGTAGGGAGGCGGGCCACGACGCGGCTAATAGAGAAATCCCCGTGCCAAGGCACGGCCCGGCACGGGCACGGGGTGGCACGTCCCGAGATAGGCACGGCGGGCCTGACACGGCAGCACGACCCAAGCATGGGGTCTCATTCGAATTTATAATTAATTACGTTAATATTTATAATTAATTACATTAATATTTAGTTGATTATACATTATTAATTAAGTAACTAATAAATTATATATTTTAAAATCATTATTAATATGTCTTATTCATTACTCATAATTTATTGATTAAGAAATCAAATTTTTTTTTTAAAAAAAAATTACATTGGGCCGGCCCGGGTCAGGCACGACCGAGCCCACGGGCCAGGCACGGTACGGGCTCGATTTTCCAGGGCCAATGGCCGGGCTGCGGCAGCGGGTAGAGGTGGTCGGACCGACACGGCACGGCCCAGCGGACCGACGGACCAGGCCAAAATTTGAGTCTGGCACGACGGGCCGGGGCGCGGGCCGGCACGGCACGGCCCACCGCCTACTCTAACCACGTGTCCTGCAACGTGGTAGAAGTTACCATGTTCGATTAAAACATCAGATAACACGTATTTATCCATTTTCTCGATAAACCGAGTTACCCCCGAAAAACGTTTATCGCATACCGACACCCTCAAATTTCCTCCGTTTGTGCTCAAAATTTGCGTATGAGCTTTATCTGAGCAGATAAAATGTTTGTGTGACTTACTGCCATTTCTGACCTGGGCCACAAAATACCGAAAATCGTGTATTATAGGCTGTAATTTGGGCCATTCGGGAGGTCGTACTGCGTTGCGTTTCAGTTTCTCATGAATTTTGAACCACATGTCCTAGGACTTAGTAGAAGTTATCATGTTCGATTAAACCATCAGATAACACGTATTTATCCATTTTCTCTAAAACCGAGTTACACCCGAAAAACGTTTATCGCCTACCGATCCCCTCAAATCTCCTCCGTTTATGCTCAAAATTTGCGTGGAAGCTTTATCTGAGCTAATAAAATGTTTGTGTGATTTACTGCCATTTCTGACCCGGGGCCACAAAATACTGAAAATCGTGTATTATAAGCTTTAATTTGGGCCGTTCGAATGTCGTAATAGGCTGCGTTTCAATTTCTCACGATTTTTGTACCACGTGTCCTGGGACGTGGTAGAAGTTACCATGTTCGATTAAACCATCAGATAACACGTATTTATCCATTTTCTCGATAAACCGAATTACCCACCGAAAAAAGTTTAACGCATACGGACACCCTCTAATCTCCTCCGTTTATGCTCAAAACTTGCGTGGGAGCTTTATCTGAGCCAATAAAATGTTTGTGTGATTTACTGCCATTTCTGACCTAGGGCCACAAAATACCGAAAATCGTGTATTATAAACTGTAATTTGGGCCGTTCAGGAGGTCGTACTGGAATGCGTTTTAGTTTCTCACGATTTTTGTACCACGTGTCCTGTGACGTGGTAGAAGTTTTCATGTTCGATTAAACCATCAGATAACACGTATTTATCCATTTTCTCGATAAACCGAGTTACCTCAGAAAACGTTTTTCGTATACCGACACCCTCAAATCTCCTCCGTTTATACTCAAAATTTGCGTGGGACCTTTATCTGAGCTAATAAAATGTTTGTGTGATTTAATGCCATTTATGACCCGGCGCCACAAAATACCGAAAATCGTGTATTACTGTATTATAGGCTGTAATTTGGGCCGTTCGGGAGGTCGTACTGGGCTGCGTTTTAGTTTCTCACAATTTTTTAACCACGTGTCCTGGCCCGTGGTATAAGTTACTATGTTCGATTAAACCATCAGATAACACGTATTTATCCATTTTCTCAATAACCCGCGTTACCCGTGAAAAACGTTTATCACATACCGACACCCTCAAATCTGCTACGTTTATGCTCGAAATTTGCGTGGGAGCTTTATCTGAGCTAGTAAAATGTTTGTGTGATTTACTGTCATTTCTGGACCAGGGCCACAAAATACTGAAAACCTTTTATTATAATAGGCTGCAATTTGGGCCGTTCGGGAGGTCGTAATAGGCTGCGTTTCAGTTTCTCACGATTTTTGTACCACGTGTCCTGGGACGTGGTAGAAGTTATCATGTTCGATTAAACCATCAGATAACACATATTTATCCATTTTCTCGATAAACCGAGTTACCCCCCGAAAAACGTTTATCGCATATTGACACCCTCAAATCTCCTCTGTTTATGCTCAAAATTTGCGTGGGAGCTTTATCTGATCTAATAAAACGTTTTTGTGATTTATTGCCATTTCTGACCCGGGGCCACAAAATACTGAAAACCGTGTAATGTAGGTGGAGTTGGCAGTCAGGCCAAATGCACGACGGGCGACACGAATCCGGCCCAACACGGCACGAGCCGAAGCGAAAATTCGGTCGGCACGGGTCCGGCACGACGGGTAGGGAGTCGGGCCACGGCGCGACTAATTGAGAAATCCCCGTGCCAAGGCACGACCCGGCACGGGTACGGGGTGGCACGACCCGAGATAGGCACGGCGGGCCTGACACGGCAGCACGGCCCAAGTACGGGGTCTCATTCGAATTTATAATTAATTACGTTAATATTTATGATTAATTACATTTATATTTAGTTGATTATACATTATTAATTAAGTAACTAATAAATTATATATTTTTAAATCATTATTAATATTTCTTATTTCTTATTCATTATTTATTTATTACAAAATCAATTTTTTTTTTTAAAAAAAATTACATTGGGTCTGCCCGGGTCAGGCACGACCGGGCCCACGAACCAGGCACGGTACGGGCTCGATTTTCCAGGGCTAATGGTCGGGCTGCGGCATCGGGTAGAGGTGGTCGGGCCGACACGGCACGGCCTTGTGGACCGACGGACCGGGCCTGGACTGGGCCAAAATTTGGGCTTGCACGACGGGCCGGGGCGCGGGCCGGCACGGCACGACCCACCGCCTATTCTAAATGTAGGCTTTAATTTAGGCCGTTCAGGAGGTCGTACTAGGCTGCGTTTAAGTTTCTTACGATTTTTTTACCACGTGTCCTGAGACGTGGAAGAAGTTACCAACTTCGATTAAAGCATCAGATAACACGTATTTATCCATTTTCTCGATAAACCGAGTTACCCCCGAAAAACGTTTATCGCATACGGACACCCTCAATTCCCCTCTGTTTGTGCTCAAAATTTGCGTGGGAGCTTTATCTGAGCCATTAAAATGTTTGTGTGATTTATTGCCATTTCTGACCCAGGGCCACAGAATACCGAAAATCGTGTATTATATACTGTAATTTGGCCGTTCGGGAGGTCGTACTAGGCTGCGTTTCAGTTTCTCACGATTTTTGTACCACGTGTCCTGAGACGTGGTAGAATTGACC
>JAIUZE010004849.1:0-77094 GCA_022085475.1 Heliosperma pusillum
ACCCAACATAGTACTTGGCCAGTAGTGTTGGCAATATACAACTTACCTCCATATGTGTGCATGAAAAGAACGTACTTGATGTTGTCGTTGTTAATTTCCGGCCCTAAACAACCTGGAAATAATATAGATGTCTATTTGGAACCTCTTTTAGATGATTTGCGAATTTTGTGGGATAGTGGGATAGAAGTATTTGATCCATATAGGAATGAAACTTTCAATTTGAGAGCGATGTTATTGTGTACAATAACCGACTATCCGGCTTATGGCGACCTTTCTGGGCATACGGTGCATGGGAAAGAGGCATGTCCATTGTGTGGGGAGGATATCGAGTATGAATACTTGAAGTGTTCTCATAAGTATGTGTATTTGGGAAATAGGAGGGGCTTGGATCCTGACCATTGTTATCGCAAGCAGCAGAAAGCATTTAATGGACGTCAAGAACATCGTCAACCTCCTAGAATTTTGAGTGGGCATGAAGTTTATCAGAAAGTAAAGCATATAGAGATAAAATATGGGAAGAAGAACGACTCTAAATTGTCTACTCGTGGGTATAAGAAAAGATCCATATTTTTTTATAAACTTCCATATTGGCCTGACCTGGAGGTCAGGCATTGCCTCGATTTCATGCACATTGAGAAAAATGTCTGTGATAATATTATCAATACCCTCCTGAATGTTCCCGGTAAAAAAAAGGATAACGCCGCAGCTAGGGAAGATATGCAAATGATGGGTATTAGGCTAGAGTTGGCACCACAGAAGAGAGGTAATGGTACATTTTTACCGCCAGCAGCTTATACCCTTTCACGGAATGAGAAAAACGAGTTTTGTGCATGCTTGAATGGAATTAAAGTGCCACATGGTTATTCGTCCAACATCAAAAGCCTTGTGTCGATGCAAGATCTAAAACTCACCGGGTTAAAGTCACATGATTGCCACACTTGGATGCAACAATTACTATCCGTGGCTATTCGCTCCATTTTACCTGAAAAGGTACGATATGCTATTACCAGATTCTGTCTCTTCTTCCAGTCCATATGCGATAAAGTCATCGCTCCCGATGATGCGGATTCATTGCAGGACCTCGTTGTCACCTCTCTTTGTCATTTTGAAATGTATTTTCCACCCTCTTTTTTCACTATCATGATTCACCTGACCACTCACTTGGTTAGGGAGATTTTGTACCTTGGGCCCGTGTACTTGAGATACCAGTATCCTTTCGAAAGATTGATGAAAGTCTACAAGGACTATACATCTAATCGGTATCGTCCAGAAGGTTTTATTGCTGAACGTGCTATATTAGACGAAGCTCTTGCATATTGTTACGCTCATCTCTCTCCTGAGGAGTTAATTGGCGTTCCAAAGAATCGTCATAGTGACTGGATGACCGGAAAAGGTATTAGGGGGCGGGTTGAAAAAATTGTGTCACGTGACATGTTACATTTAGCACATACGTATGTGCTAAACAACGAAGATGAGGTGCAACCTTATATTGAACAACACAAAGATGAGCTCAAATACGATCACCCAAACAAGAGCGAGATGTGGATTGCAAACGAGCATACGAAGACATTTGGAGAGTGGTTTAGGAATGTTGTCTTGGAGTATAAGAATTTGTATGGTGATGACATCTCTCCTAGGTTACTACGTCTTGGGTTAGGTCCACATGCCAGGGCCACTTTTTTCAGCGGTTTTGCTATTAATGGTTATATTTTTTACACCCGTGAGCAAGATGAGTTGAGCACAATGCAAAATAGTGGTGTGAGTTCTGAATTTGAGGCAATGCACTTTGCTACTTCAAAAGATAAAAACCCTATTTGGGGAAAATGCCTTTATTATGGTGTTATTCAAGAAATATTGGTATTAGATTACATTGATTTCACAATACCTCTGTTTCGAGGTAACTGGGTTGATAACAACAACAATTGTGTTCGAAAGGATAAAATGGGATTTACGTTGGTCAATTTGGATAAGGTTGGCAATAATAAGGATGATCCTTTCATAATGGCATCCCAAGCTAAACAAGTGTTCTATGTCACCGATCCTATGGATAAGAAGTGGTCTGTTGTACGATCTATAAGGAGTAGACGGGGTGCACCCGATAATGGTGGGGATAATGATCAGGATGTCGTGTTTGAGGGAATGGATCACTCTTCCACTGTATCTTATTTCGACAATGTTGACACTGATCATGATAACATTGAAAGCATCTATATGCGTGATGATCATGGTGAAGGTATTTGGGTTAACGAAGAAACTATGTCGGGCAAGAAACGTCCCCGATCCTGAGGTGGTTAATAATGTGAGGTATTAGCTTATATATATATTTTTTTTTTTAGTTTCTGTTATTTTTTTAAATAACTATCTTTCTGATTTTTTAAATAACTTAGGAACGACATAGTAATAACAAACGTAAAGCACTGATACTTTATTAGCTCGAACAGATTTGCATTTAGGAACCATAGCGGAAATCTTACAACCATAGCGGATACAGACACACACACTTGACACTCGATCAACATCTATTATGATAGGCTGATACAAGACCACAGGCCCTAAAACCCCATTACACTGCTATTATGATAGGCTGATACAGACACACAGGCCCTCCCGGCCATCATACATGACCACATGCCTTCCCATCCCATTACACTGCTATTAAAATAGGCTGATACAGACACACACACACTTGACACTCAACATCTAACACAGGACGTTGCTTGGAATTTTTAGGTGTACATTGCTTGGAAAACAGCCACAACCTGGTTGTAGGCATCGACGATTTCTGAATTGGCCGACTGCTGACCATTCAAGATGGTCGGATACGGCACGTGGAAATAGTCGACGGTATTCTTCAGAAGCTCGGCGTCCTCGTCTGTGGCTACCCAGAGGTATGGTTCGACTGTTGATCTCTTCGGAGCAACCCAGTCGCTCTTACCATGGCCTCTGAGTTGAAACATATTGCCAAGCTTAAATGCTGATTCTGCATCTGCAAGTGATGTTCCAAACTGAATGAGTAGTATCCCTTTGAATCCCCAAGGCGCCCATTGTGCCTTAATTCTGTTGACCGAGTATCCCAGTTCAATAAGCTTATTCCTCAAAGGAGTAAAGCTTTTGGCAACAAATTTTCCATCGTCCAAATGGCCTGGGGCATTCATTAGGACACAGTGATATGGACGAGCAACATTTTGAGACATTTCAAAAATAGACAAGTGATTTAATAGTTTTGGTTTGGTTTATTTGCAGTGAGTATTCTTTTCTGAATTTATAGCATTCAGTGTATTGTCTTTAGTTTTTGTTAGCTTTGGTCATTGTTGAAGATTCCCAAATTATTTAGCTTTTGGTCATTCATTATACAGTCTCCATGTTTTGGTTTCTGCTGATATTGCTGTGTATAGTGCTTATGATATTGCTGTCTTTGTTGGTTTCTGCTGATTATTATTGCAGTGTATAGTGCTTATAATATTGCTGTATCTAATTATAATTAAAAAAAAAATAAAGGTAAGCAACAACAACGGTTGTTGTAAATATACCCGTTGTGATTGATTATAACAACGGTTAATAACCATAAACCGTTGTCATAGTGTTTACTAATTACAACGGGTAGATTACTATAACCGTAGTCATTACTTTATCACAACGGTTTGTTTATAATAACCGTTGTCAATATTTGTAGATAGAAAACACACAACACTAATAATACGACTGTACTGCAACAAAAAAACTCTATCACAAAGCGATCATTTTTCTGTCATCATCTCCCTTATTACTCAGCTATTATTTTTATCAACTATTTCATGAATTTGTGAATTTGTGAATGTCATTTCCTGAATGTCGTTTATTTCCTGAACGTCAATTATTAGCAAATTTGTGAATGTCATTTCCTGAATGTCGTTCAATTCTAATTTTGCTTTATCGATTGAATAGCTTTATATTGAATAAGTTTAATTACTTCTAAACTTAAGTCAAAAAACAAATTAACGTATCAACATTAATATTATTAAATTATAAGTTCAAACGGCGCCACACACAAATGGCGCCAAAACAACAACAACCAAACAACCAAACAACTACAACCAAACAACAACAACAAATTAAATTGAGTCCGGGTAAATCTCCCGGATAGCTGCCACCGCTAGAGCATATGCATCAATCGGGTCAGCCTCGGCCAGAGCCAACCCTTCCCACTGCTCTACCTGGGTCACTTCAACGAGGTCGACCCCATTTGGGAAACAGTGACGGTCATGTTCGGAAGCCACCCATAGATATGGCCCAGGCTGGTGGTCCGTGCTCTCAATAAAATCTTTTCTCCCATGCCCGGCCTTGTCAAACATTCTTGCCAGTTTGAATGCGGACGCACGATGAGCATCCGACATCCCAAACTCGAAAACGAGATGCCCTGTAAAGTGCCCGCGATGATAATTTGGCCACATCTTCCTTATTAAGTAGCCATTTCGAATAAGCGTATCACGGAGTTTTTTGTAACTTTTACACACAACGTAGCCACCCTCAATATGACAAGGCATTTCTTTCATGATGCAAGCATATGGTTTAGTAAAAGTTCCAGACATTTTGTATGGTTGATGTTAGTATTGAGGCTGGGAAATTTTGTATGGTTTAGCAAATATGTTATTGATTAGAGTTGGGAATTTTGTATGTGGTTGATAACCTGCTTGTATTGAGGCTGTATTTATAGAGAGTTATTTATTGGAGTTATTTATTCACATGCATGCATTGGTTCACATGAAGGCATTGATTCACATGCATGCATTGGTTCCCAAAACGACTATACATTCACATGCATGCAGTACGTTATTGATCGAGTAAATGTGTGAATATGCAGTACGTTACATTTCCTATGTAGTCAATGCATTAACTGCAATGTGCAGTAACCCTATCACAACGGTTATGGTCCACGAAAACCGTTGTGGTTAGTAATAACAACGGGTTTATAACCAATACCCGTTGTTATTGCTTAATATTATTATTTTTAATTAAAAGATATTGCAGTCCAAACCCGTGAATAAACAACAGCAGAACCAGCATTGATTAAAGCATCATCAATGGCAGCATAACCCCTCTATAAATATAGCCTCAAAACCCCTCCTTTAAATATTACATAACTACCCTAAAATTAATATCATCAATGGCAGCAGTTAACCTTCCCAACGATGAAACGACCCTTACAAAATTGATTGCAGATGAGGAGGAGGCTCTTGCCGTAGTTCCCGCTGATCATCACCCATTGATTAAAGGATCCATTGAACATCGAAGGGATTATTGGATTAAGAGGCGTGAAGCAGTCCGACTTGTCAACCAAGCGTCGTCATCATCATCGTCCTCTGTCTACCCACGTCGGCCTTATACTCGGAGGTTGGATGCCGCAAGAGATATGTTGAGCTGTACCCGTCCTACCTTATCTCCACATGCAAGACGTGTACTTGCAGGCATTGAATCTGTTATTGCAAAATACGAGGTTAATGATCCGGAAGTCATCAGTATCATCAATATTGTTCCGGATTGTTGGTGGCAGTGTGAGAAAAGCTTTTTACACTTAACCGGAATTGTTCCGGATTATTTAACATCTTTATTTATTTGATGTCGGATGAATGTAATGTACTTTATTATAAAATCTAGGTTATTCCTAATGAAATCAATGAGAAAGAATGTTGTTTAAAGTGTTTGAATTGATGTTCAATATTTTGATGTATTATTAGAAGTATATAAAAAAGGGTTTAGGGTGTAGGGTTTAGGGTTTAGGGTTTAGGGTTTAGGGTTTAGGGTTTAGGGTTATTTTGAAGTAACACACGTATACTAATAATGATACTTAATAATTAAAAGTGATCCGACCCGAAAATGATACTTAATAATCATCACGCGGATAATAAATAATGATTTCTATCGAATTAAATAAAATAACCCGATACTAGCGAGCTAATTAATTTTGGGTCGGACAGTTTCAGGTTTGTGATGCAAAAACGGCCCGTTTATTAGCGTACTTGAATTGGATGAACGAAGTCGATCGACCCCAGGCCATATATATATATATATATATATATATATATATATATATATATATATATATATATATATATATCATCATCATCATTATTATTTAATTTGGGAAACATTGACGTACGTGTATATATAATACTTACTTGAATTGCATGTATGTGCATTGATGAATCTGTTATTATTGCAAATTGTAGTACGAGCGTCGTTAATTAGAGATCCGGAAGTCATCATCATTTAATTATTATATATATATATATCATCATCAATATTATATTAATTATCATCAATATTATTGCAATAAGTAGTACATATATATATACGAGGTAATTAATAATGACACGTGCCCCCGACCCTGCCCAAAAGCGATCGACCCGAATTGAAGTACGTAGCTACGCTTGCTCTGATCTAGAAAGTGGATTGCCCGATCCGTAACTGCTGGCCTGGCCACCCGATCGATTAGTTTCAGGTTAACTAGTGATGCATGATAATTATAATAACCAGTTCCTTAATTAAAAAGAAAATGACCCGATTCGAGGTAATTGAACCAAAAACTAAAAATAATTAATAACTAACCCGATCGATAAAGTTATTAATTACAAACCCGCCGAATCTAACCCGATTAGAATTGATTCCCAGGCCAAACCCGATCCGAGCTAATAATTAAACGTAACTTACGCCTATAATATAAAATTTAGAGCAAAGTAAAATAAATTAAATTAAATTTAGAGCAAAGTTAAATAAATTAATTTAGAGCAAAGTTAATGAGTTTATTTCGTGCCTCAAATTTTAATACCGCGCGCGCGTATCTGAAAAATTAAAAAAAATATACATAATCTATAAAAACGGTGTTTTAGAATTTCACCGTTGTTATTACTTTCAACAACGGGTTATAATAAATAAACCGTTGTCTTAGTGTTATTACTTTCTACAACGGGTGTTATTTAACCGTTGTTATTACTCTATAACAACGGTGATTTTCAGGATAACCGTTGTCAATAGTTTCTCTTAATAAACCCTTTAGTTTCTCTTAATAAAAAATAGTTTACAATCCTATAAGTAAATTTTACACACGTACATTATCATCATCATCCTCCTCGTTTACAATCATCCTCGTTTACAACACAAATCTTTTTGTTTAGTATCATCATCATCCTCCTCGTACTCGTGATCATCATCCTGTTCTCTTTATCATCACCCTGTTCTCATTTTCTTTATCAGGTAATTTTTGTGTTTCGTCTTTAGGGTTTTAAGATTGAAGTTCATCTTTTTGTTTTCATTTTCTATTTATCGTTCTCTTTATCATCTAGTTTCATTCCTTTCTAAGTTTTTAGAGTTTTAGAATCTCTGCATGACTCTTTATTTGTTCAGTTACTATTTCATTCATTTCAAGGTCTTAGGGTTTTAGAATCGCTGTATGCATGACTCTGTTCCGTTACTATTTCATTTATTTTGAAGGTCTTAGTGTCTTAGGATTATCATGGGTGAAAAACGGAAAAGAGTAGACAACAATGATAAGGGGGATAAGCCTGGTGAGAGGGGTGCTTCGAAGTGCTCTGCAGCCCTTGCAGCTATAGCGGCAAAAACGCCGATGGAAATAAAATGGAGTGTGAAAGGTGTTCCTACTGGTCCAAATGCTAGCCATTTAGCCACTTGGATTGGAGTTACAACCAAACAGTTTGTGCCTATAGATTTAGATGATTTCAGGAATATAAATCCTTCATTGCAGAACTTACTCTTGAAACGTATAAAGGTATGATAATATCTTTAGCTAAACACCATTTTATTTTGCATAAGTTACTATTACATAAGGCAGGAAGCCGTATAAAGGTTCGTGTAAAGGTATGATATTAGACAGCCGCTTATTAGTATATATGATGATGATGCAGGAAGCTTTCGATATTCCAGACTGCCATGATAAGTATCTATTACGTAAGGCAGCGGCAGTCTTAAGGCAGTGGAGGTGTGACCTTGCCAAATTACACTTGTATGTGGACAAGGAGACGGGGCAGATGCATAAGAGCCCACCGACAAAGTACCCCCACATCACTCAGCAACAATGGGATAATTATAAGGCGAAACGAGCTACTGAAAAGTTTCAGGTTAAGTATCCATGTCATATGTTTACATTTTTGTAAAACTCTACTTAAGGTTACATTTTTCTAAAAGTTTCAGGTTACATTTTTCTAAAACTCTACTTGTATCTATAATTTTCTAATTGTCTCATCTACTTGCGATTTTATATGATTTGAAGAGCGTTAGCGCCAGAAATCGTGCTAACATCTCACAGAAGCGGGGGGTATATTATGGTTCTCGAGGCGGTTACAGATTGATAGAAGAAAATCTCGTAAGTAGCATCTATATATTAGATTTTTTTAATCATACTTGGACTTGATATACATGTATACATATATTATTTTTGAGTTAACGTGTAGGTGTCAAAAGGTGTGACCGACTTGAATCGGCACGTAACTTATAAAGAAGGGCACACGCCTAAAGGATCCCGAACATGTAACGAATATGATCAGGAAGTCTTGGCCAACATAGTAAGTATTATTTTTATTAAGACGGGTTTTTAATAACTTTATTGTTCAATTCTTGTATGTCTAACTATCTATTTATTTTAGTAACAAAAATTAAATTAAGTTTATTTAATATATTATAGGAGAATGTTCTGAAGGAGGTTGCGGAAGGGAAATTCACTCCGAGTGGTCGTGACGACGTTCTTGCTAGAGCGATCGGCCGTCCCGAGCATCCAGGTCGATTGAGGGGCGTCCCATTACATGTCGGAGTCACGAAATATTATGGGACAACTAGCTCGAACAAGAAGAAGAAAAATAAGGGGAAGGCTGACATGGTACGTATACCATTTGTTATTGTCATTTAAAATTCACATGTTATTGTTTTAACAAATTGCTGATTCTACATTTTGGGCGTGCAGGTTCAGTTATTGGCCTCCGTGATACTGAAGATGAATTCTGGAGGCAAGCCTTCCGAAGAAGAATTGAAGATGATGGAGGATGTCATTAAAAAGGGCGAGGTAGTGCAACAGATTTGCCAAGAGGCAGACACTACTACCTTGCCAATACATGAGGAGACGGCTGAGAAGATGGTTGAGGTACCTACTGCTGCCGAGGTTTTAATACCTCAAGCCGGTAAGGTAAATATGACTTCTTCTTTTTTTTCTGCATTTGTTCTTTCTAGCAGCCATGCCTTTGATTGGTTTGTTTTATTAGGTAAATGAGTCGGAAAAGGGGACGCAACTTGAGGAGACGGGTGAGGTACCTAATGCTGCTGAGGTTTTGATACCTCAAGCCGATAAGGTAAATATGATTTTTTTTTTCTGCATTTGTTCTTTCTAGCAGCCATGCCTTTGATTGGTTTATTTTATTAGGTAAATGAGTCGGAAAAGGGGACGCAACTTGAGGAGACGGGTGAGGTACCTAATGCTGCTGAGGTTTTGATACCTCAAGCCGATAAGGTAAATACGACTTAACCATTTTGAACCTCTGCATTTGTTCTTTCCAGCAGCCATTGCATGCCTTTGATTGGTTAATTAATTTTATAAGGTAAATAACTCTGAAAAGGGGACGCAACTTGAGGAGCCGGCTGAGAAGACGGGTGACAATAAGGAGGTATGTAGAATATAAGAAGTTAGTATATGCTGTCAGTGCTAAATCTGGTCTGGACATGTTCAAGTATAATAGCCTACCCACCAACAATAAATACTTGTAACTAACTTTACATTATATACTCAATATAGATCATTTATGATATCTATTATATTTTGGTATTTAGTAAATAATGTGTATTCTTCAGGCCACAAAACAGCGGGTAGTTGTTCGTCTCGCCGACCCTTCATTAAAAGAGAATGTGATTGTTGCTCGGGGTTTCGTATGCCCAAAGCCCAAGGACTCAGCGGAAACCATCTTGGTTCATGGCGTACCACTCTTGCCGAAGCATGCAAAAGTGGGGATAGTGGGAGTCGTGAAGGGCTATGGAACCCGTAAACTGCCCGTCACAGTCCGCGACGACATAGTAATACTGGCAGATGCGGTTAAATGTTTTGTCCAATGGCCTCAAAGCCACATTTTCTTGGCTCGTGATTGTAAAATTCAACAGAATGTAGACGGGGTTAGAAAAATACATCTAATTTAACCCGCCTTTTGTCTTTGTTCATCACCTTCATAAATAGTGAAATTTATATGTTTTATTTTTGTTTTGTAGGTAACAAAAAACATGGATAAGTCTAACTCGATAGACAATAATCTTTCTACTACCTCGTCAAAACAACAACTTGATGAGGTATTTAATCAACTCTCTTTATATTTTAAGTTCTACTATCGCCTCATCATTGAAAGAGCAACTTAATTTAGATAGCCACATGTAGGTTGTGAAAGGTAGCACACCGCATCATTTCCCCAAGCTGAAAGAGGTCAGGAGTCTATCCGGTACTAAATATCATGGGAACGTTTACATGGAAAAAGTACGAACGGTGGCGATGCTGGAGCTTTATAAGGAGGCTGAGAGACGAATAGCAAGCGAGCAATTAATAGTTATTCCGCTCGAGAATGATATTGTAGGGGTAGAACGCCAAGCAATGCTGGATTGGGAAACGCTAGCCGTTTGGGCTGGCCTTGACGAGATTGATGTCCAACACCTATCTGTTTGGATGAAGTAAGTTTCTTAATAAATTAAATCATGCAGTATTCTAATATTCTGACTAAGTAAGATATAGTGTTTATAATATCGGAATTAAAACCGGCATGTAGGTACTTGAACTCGGTTGTGATCCCCGCCGAGACCAATATTAATCCACTTCCTCAATACGGATTCATGTGCCCAAATGTTGTATCTATGCATATCGAGATGTTTTCGTATGAAGAACGTGTAAATTATATTGCTGGGGAATTGGAGAAAAACAATAAGCTCATTTTTGCCCCTTATAATGAAGCCGGGTAATATATAATTAATATTACGATTCCAAATACAATTGCATTTTTATATGTTTGGTTATGATGCATGTTGTGATTGTTAATAATGATGTGTCTCTCGATCTCTAGGAGACAGTGGGTGCTAGCAGCGATCAATCCGACCACGAAGAAAGTATTTTGGTTGGACTCTTTGCATGGACAACCATCCGAGACCTTTAAGATGTTGATTATTAAGTAAGTTTATAATACGTACTGATGATGATTTGGCACATATAATATTAAGTTAGTAGTTTATTATTATTAAGTAAGTTTATGTGACTTTCGGCCTCTTTCCTTTTTTAAAGGGCCTTTGAGAAGAAAAGAGCAACCGGCAATCAACCGCCAGAATATTCTGATGATGGCCCTACTTTTATTACGATAACAGGGGTACGTACGCGCAAATACTAGTGCATTAAACTAATTACGCATATACATCTGTCTTTTTTAATTACGCATTAAACTAATTGGTAATTGCCTTCTCGTCTCTTCGTTTATGATGTAATAATAGGTCCCTAAACAGCCGGATAGCATCCAATGTGGATACTACGTTTGTCGTTTCATGTTGGAGATTATTAGGCGAAGATATATAAGCATTCCAGAAAGAGTTAGTAGTTTAATGTAGCTATTATTTACTTTTTTTCATTAGAGCTGATATCTTTTCTGCTATATATATATGATCGATGTTGCTAATTATGTATGATATGCCTATACTGTTGTTACCCTACTGCTCGATGTCTTTTATTTGTTTTATCCGCAGTATTCAATCAAGACGCCACATGTCCCTGAGTACACTAAGCACAATATAGACGAGGTAAGGGACTTGTTGGGCAAATACGTCCTTGAACAAACAAAGAATAAATGAAACTTAGATTATTTTGGAAGCAGATAGGGAACTTTAATTTGTAGAAGTCATTAATTAGAGCAAGTTGTAAGTATGAATTGCTCTAAAAGAGATCAGTTTGGTTGTATATATCATTTTGCTGCTGCTGTACATGAATTGCCATGTACATGAATTGCCCTGTACATGAATTGCTCTGATATATATATAGATATATCATTTTGCTGCTTCTGAAATTGGTTTATGATGCGTGCTGCTGCTACTGCTGCTGATTTATGCAGGATTTTCAGTGGTGGCAGGGGAACAAATTACAATTTTTTCAAAAACAATAATAAAAAATAATAACAACGGTTTTTCAAAATTCATTAAAAGCGTTGTAACATATTTCCCACCAAAACTTATCATACCTTTAACAACGGTTTATTCTAGAATACCGGTTGTTATTAAAACTTTCCACAACGGCTTCTTTATTATACTCCGTTGTAATTAACTATATTCACAACGGGTTTAAAAAAAATAGCGTTGTTATAATATTTCCCACCAAAACTAATCATACCTTTAACAACGGTTTAATTTAATAGAACCGTTCTCGTATCTTTCCCACCATAATTACTCACACGTTTTAACAACAGTTATCTAGTAATAACAACGACTTCTTACCGTTGTTAAAACTATTAACAACGGTATTTTCATTAAATCGGAACCGTTGTTAAAACCTTTAACAACGGAGGCTTTAACAACGTCCGCTTTTTAATATTACAACGGTTTTTAACCGTTGTCATTTCCTGTTTTTGTAGTAGTGATTGAATTGCAATTGCATGGTTATCGTTTGATTATCGTTTTAATTCTAGTTGTTTGATTACTGGCCAGGATTAATTAACTAGTCTCGCAAATTAGGATTGACACCAACCGGGTTAAGACTAAGATATGCTACGATAATTGAATAGAACTCGTTTAATGATAGCAATCGCATGTTAAATTGTAGATCTAAAGAGCATAATTGAATCGACCGATCTTGTGACCTTAGATAACTTTATTGCATGATAGTTGATTTTGTCCCTATCCCTGAACAATAATCCTAGTGAACCTGAGACCCTAGACTTTTAATCTCATTGTTTTCAACATTATAAAAAGTTATTGCTTATTATTAGTTGTTATTATTATTAGTTGTTATTGTTTACTTTAGTTGTTGTTATTAATTGCTATTAGTTTAGAAACCACAATCAAAACCCAGAAATTGTTACTTAAGAGTCAAACCTAGTTTAACAGATTAGAATACTACCGCCTCCCTGTGGATTCGATACCTTGCTTACCGTTGACTATTAGTTAGTAGTAAATTAGGTTTACTTTGATTAAGGAGACGCGACTTTACCCTTATCATTATGTAAACGCGTACTTACTTATATAGGATCATAGCTTTAAACCGACTTATTATGCAAATGGGTACTTAGTTATATAGGATCATAGCTTAAAACCGACATTTTATGTAAACAGGTACTTAGTTAGTTATATCGGATCATAGCTTAAAACCGACTTATTATGTAAATGGGTACTTAGTTATATCGATCAAGGCTTAAAACCAACTTATTATATAAACGGGTACTTAGTTACAGTATATAGGATCATAGCTTAAAACCGACTTATTATGTAAATGAGTACTTAGTTATATAGGATCATTACTTAAAACCGACATTTTACGTAAACATGTACTTAGTTATATAAGATCATAGCTTAAAACCGACTTATTATGTAAACGAGTACTTAATTAGTTATATCGGGCAGGGCTTAAAATCGACTTATTATGTCGGGTACTTAGTTATATAGGATCATAGTTTAACACCGACTTATTATGTAAATGGGTACTTAGGCCCTGTTTTTGTGGCTTAATTTCAGCTCATTTCAGTTCAGCTTAGCTCAACTCAGTTCAGTTCAACTCAGTTCAGTTCAACTCAGTTCAGTTTTGCTCAATTTAATTCAATTCAGTTCAGTTCTATTCAGTTTATTTTTGTTCAGTTCAGCTCTACAAAATTCAGCCCATACTAATCTTAAACTTTAATTTTTTTTTATTAATATTATTAATAATATTATTATTATTATTTATCAATACTCCATTCATCTCATGTTTAAGGCCAAATTTTAATAAGTTTGACCATAAATAAGTGTTAAAATATGAGAAACTAACACGTTATAAGAAAAAAACATTTATATTCACCATAAAAAAATATTTCGAAAAAATATGTTTTAAATGAAAAAAAAAAAGTATATACAAATGAAGAAAAATCGAGTCAAAGTGTTGTCTTGAAGACTGTGCAATTCAAACTATGGAAGTTATTATGAGATGGAGGGAAAGCAATAGATAAAATTTTCGAAATATCTTGCGTAAATAAAGCTAACAAAATCTTTTAAATAAGCAATATATTAATTTGAAAACAGATCATTTTAAATAAGGCAGGTCAAAAAAAAAAAAAATAAACAACATTCCTAAAAAGCTAACAATATTTATAAAAAAGAAATTATGAAGTTTTACGAGGGAAATTTTAAAACTGCAAGATTTTTTTTGTATTACGGTTTAATTTATCAACATGAAAAAAGTCAGTTTTTTTAAATACAATATAAATATATTATAATTTCCAACATTAATTAGGGTATTTTTATAATGGATTAAATCGAAAATATAAAATTAAAAAATAAACTAAAATCGAATGAAATAAATAAAACTAGTTTATTTTAAAGACTAGCCAGGTTCAACTAAAATAATAATATAATCAAATAACTTAAAATTCTTTTATTTAAAAATAAAAATTAAAAATTCGATTGTTGATTTAATTTTGAGTAAATTCGATTTAATTTTAGATATAAAAAATCTAGAAAGAGTGATCTAGTTAATTATTTTTCTATTTTAATAAATCAAATCCAAAATTTGAACATATAAAATTTTGCATCATAAATCAAATCCTTTCCATAAATATAGTTAGCTAGATGTAGTGTAGTTAACAAGATAACTACATGCGTTAAATGACTAACATAACCCTAAACTAACTAATAGAGGTTAACTTGAATTTGCCACATGTCACATTTTTATTAGTTGTGTATGAAATTTTCCATACACATTGTGTATGTGTAGTATCTTCCTATTCCCTTTAAATGTTTGTGTATTAATATATACGGGATGTATATACTATTGAGTTTGATTTTTTTTACCTTGTATTTTTTTTTTCTCTATTTCTCCACAATTTTTAAATAAATGATAACTAATTTTTTTAATCAAAAAGTTAAATTATTTTCTTTAGTAATAAGTATATGGTAGTTGGACTATACATACAGTGAATTTTTTTTAATCAAACAGTGACATTTTTTTAATCATGCTTGCATTATGAGTACTCTCAGCCTGAAGAAAGTAGTCATCTCTAATCTGAAGGATGCTTCTCAAACTTTCAGACAAATGGTCTTTTATCTCCAGCCCATATGATACAGTGATCAAGATAGTATTTTCTAACCCACTGGGTCCAAATGGCTCCTTTATGTTTTATCTATTTGCCAAATCCATTTGAGCAGATCAGCCCTGTTCCAAGTCTCCACATTCTTTATTTGGAAACCGCCTTCATCCCAAGGTACACAAAAACCTCTGTTATGAACAAAAGCAGCATGCTCAGAGCCAATCAGATTAGGCATAATAGATTGTGGTATAGCATGAAATAGGTCTAAGGTCTTTAACAGACTGGGGATTTATTTTCTAATGTTGTTACTTATAAAATAAACAACTAATTTATACTATTTTTCAAATCATTGGTGATTTTATTATAATTTATTGAAAACTTAACCAAAGCAAACTTTAGGAATATACTTTCTATTTCCTAAATTAATCGCTAATAGAGGGATTATTAGTTATTTTTTCGAGTTTTGTACCAACATTGTCAATGAGAATCAAACCACAAGAAAATTTTATATTTTATTCTAATAATTCTAATGTAGTTTATTTCTCATTATGTGCATTCTAGATACATTATTTCCCTTGTTAATTAAGTAAATCTTAAATATTCAATATTTTCTCATTTTTTAGCTAATAAAACTATTTATTGGAAGTCTTAATAATCATGCAAATTATATGATTACCTTTCATCTATGCATAAGCCTCTAAATATAAATAGTAAAATTAATACACAAATAAATGAACAAGCATCTCATATATCCTTGTCAACAAAATAATGCATACAATGTCTAAAACACTCCTTGTATTTGTCCACTTTATAGCCATATCCTTCATCTCCAAAACTAATGGACTATCCATGAAAATGATCCCTATAGACTCTCCGAAGTTGAAATATGTACCCAATGGTCTCACTATACATGGGCGACACGAATTTCTTGCCAACATATCCAAATCACGGGTACTTAGATATCGAAATAATAACAAAGGTCTAGACCTTAATGCACTCAAATCACAAGTGTATCTCCTTAAAGATAGTTATTACGTAACTCAACTTGCTTTAGGCGGAGGTACAGCCGCATATCAGCCCTATGTAATGCTTGACACGGGTTGCGATGAGACATGGGTTCAGTGTGAAGGCTGTAATCCTTGCATACAGACAAGTACCAAAAATTTTGATTATAAAAGCTCCCTTAGTTTTCAGCGAATGACTTTCAAGGATCCTTTATGCTTGCCACCTAGGCAAGATTATGGTGGGTCTTGTGGCTATACAGCAACTTATGGCTCATTAGATCATTCAAGTGGGTTACTAGGAAGAGATACATTTTATTTTATGAACTCTAGGACAAGTAATTATGAAGCGTACCCTAATTTAGCATTTGGTTGCGGGCTTGCAAATGAGTTCGTCTTTGGGGACAATGCCGGAACTCAAAACATGATATCTGGGATACATGGTCTTGGGGTTGGGCCAAGATCCTTTGTAAGTCAACTTGGTTCTCAAATTAGAGGTCGATTTTCTTATTGTTTACCATCGTCTAGAAATGGTCAAATAGGACAATCGACTGTTAACTTTGGGGAGGAGGCCCAAATAAACGGTGATGCTACAAGGCAAGTTAAAACGATAACAATGTATAGCAAAAACATATACCATTTGTACGTGAAAGGTATTAGTGTCGCTGGTAATCGACTACCTATTAATCCATTATTTTTCGAGATAGATGAAGACACACACTATAGAGGCTTTTTCATCGACTCTGGAGCACCTTATACTGTCTTAACAAAAAGTGCTTATAAGTATCTTAAAGAAGCAATGGTGACTTACTTTCGCAATAACTATGGTTGGAAACCATTACGTCCTTTTCGCGGACAAGCTTTCGATCTTTGTTATTCAAAGTTCCCTAATGATCAACAAAGGTTTCCATCTGTGGTTTTCCATTTCTTTCATCTTGATAATCCAGAAGATGTTGATATGGTTTTACCAAAGGAAAATATGTTCATACCCTTGATAACGAATAATAATCGAGGATTTTGCATGGCGGTGAATCCTGTTGACAACCCGGGACCTTGTCTTTTTGGAGCATATCAACAAAAAAATTTCAAGTTTCTCTATGATTTTGAAAATTGGATGTTGTCCTTTGTACCTCAAGTTTGCCAAGAAAGTTAACCCTAGGGTATATATTACTATTTTCTTCAAGGAGAATGAGATTACCCTATTGTATTCTAGAACGATAGTATTATATTGTTCTAGAGCTATATATATGAGAAGATACATATCTCACATTTGGTTAGTTTACAAAATAAATAAACTAATCGGAAGAGATTATTATTTCAAGAACACAACCATTTTTTTGTGTGTTATTATAAACTCTCACTTACATATTTAAGCGCCAAAGTACGCTAAGTTTGAAGTATGTAAAACTAATCAGTTTACAATTTACATACCTAATATTAAAGATGAATAACTAAATAAAATAATTAAATTTCTAGTTTATGTCTTCTCGTCAACATTTTAAAATACAATAGAAAAGTAGATAACAAAATTGACTAAAATGTACACTGGAAGATTTTTATAATCCATAACATATGTTTGGATGTTTCATTATGTGCAAGGGTGATCCTAGATTTTAAAATTTGGGGTAGCAAATATAAAAAGCGTAAAAACATCTAAAAATTGTAGTTTTGTGATACAGAAAAGTGTAACCATTATCACGTAATACGGGGTAACTTTTAATTATTATAAAATTTATGTTTCTACGAGAGTTTTGATACTATATAATCTAAAAAAGAAATTAAGCCAATTATACAAAGCAAAAGATAACTGCAAATGGCTAACAAGGGAGATGGAACTATTGACATACTGCATGAGCTACCTTGTCTTGACCGACTAACTTTACCGCTGATAAGCTCAAGTTTAATGCTCAAAACTAGAATCTTCCTTTCTCTCAAAAAGGCCAGGTAGATTATGTTTTGCTCCAACCCGCCTTTTTTCATTAAGTAAGCGCCTTATATAAATATTCTTTCCAAATGGTCATATTTGGGGCTTCAAACCGCAATCCTTAATTGATTTTTTTTCTTTGGGGTAGTATGTGCTACTCTAGGTAGCACCAAAACGGACACGGACACGGACACGGACACGACACGGACACGTGATACACTACAAGAAATCTTGATTCAGGCGACTGTAATAAGGCGACTGATACTAGTAGTCGCCAATTTGGCGACTGAAAATAAAATCGGGCGACTGAAAATAGTCGCCAATTTGGCGACTACCACAAAGACTCAGAATTTTATCATAAAACCTTTCAGCCGCCAAATTGGCGACTGATAAGCCAATTGGCGACTGAAATCAGTCGCCAATTTGGCGACTACCCATTTCAGTCGCCATTTTGTGTATTATTCCAGAATCGCAAACTCATCCGCACACTTTGCTTTCATCAATCTTCTTCAAACTCGAAAAACCCGAAAAACCCCAATACAAAATCGCCACCACCACTCCCTCAACCACCACTCCGACCACCACTCCGACCACCACTCCGACACTAGCTCCACCGGATCTTTGTGCTCTCCTTTTTCTTGTGTTGCTTTGTTTCTTCTAATTGGTGAAGGTATATTTGTTCTAATTTCAATCCTTCAATTAATTTAGTTTGTTTGTTTAATTTGTGATTCCTACTTGTATTTAGTTGATTTTATATGTTTATATAAACATTTGTGATGATTATTAGTTTAGATGTTAAGTGTTTGTTGTAAATTGAATCCTTAGATTAATTGGGGGTTTTTGATTAGTGGTAGTGTTGTTGATATTATTAGTGTTGTTAGTATTAATTTTGTTGGTATTGTTAATTTTGATTTGGGTTAGTGTTGTTAGTAATGGGGATTTTGATAATTTTCATGATTTGTGTTAGTGTTGGTAGTATAGGGGTTTTGGTTAGTGTTTTTTGATTAGTTTTAGTATGTTAATAATATTAGTGTTATTAGTATTATTTTGTTAGTATGAATGATTTTGATTTGTGTTAGTATACTAGTCTTAAGGTTTTGATAAATATGATTGTTTGTGTTAATGTTGTTAATATTTGGGGTTTTGATTAGTGTTAGTATTTTTTGTACTTGTTGTCTTGGTTAATGTTTAGATTAAAATGAAGAGATTGGAGCGTACATGGATGTACGAAGATAGAATTGATAAGAAAAGACGTCCTACCGCTAGATTTATAAAGGGGGTTGCCGAGTTTATTGAATTTGCTAGACAACAAGACGAGTATGATTTAGTAGCACTGAAACTTAGGTGTCCTTGTATTAAATGCAAAAACATGAAATATCTACATGACATTGAGGTTCAAGAACATCTTTATACAAACGGGTTTTGTCCAAACTACTACAATTGGATTTCTCATGGAGAATCATATTTTTCACTTCCCGAACAATCTCAAATCCCACAAAATGAGAACCCATATAGAGATATGGTAGTTGATGCATTTGAGTCTAATATTTTCAATAATGATCATATACCAATGAGTGAAGAAGAACCACACCCACAAGCAAAAGCCTTTTTTGATATGTTAAAGGCGAGTGAAAAACCATTATATGAAGGGAGCAAAATGTCATTGTTAGAAGCCGCCTCTAGGATAGTAACTTTGAAATGTGAGTACAATTTGCCATTTACTTGTGTTGATGGCATTGCTTCTTTGATTGAGGATGTTATCCCCGATAATAATGTCATGACCCGATCATTCTACAATACCAAAAAAGTAGTGAAAGGTCTAGAACTTCCGCATTACAAGATTGATGCATGTCCCGATGGATGTATGCTCTTTTGGAAGGATGATGCTTTGCTTGACAAGTGTAGTAAATGTGAAAAGGCTAGATATAAGACAATTGAGGGAAGTATTGTCTTGAAGGGTAAAAAGGGAAAGAATGCAAAAAAGAGAGGTGAAAAGAGTAAGAAATCAATACCCGAAAATCCCGTAACTTACTTTCCTCTAGCTCCTAGACTTCAAAGAATGTTTGCTACCAAAAACATTGCCGAGCAAATGAGATGGCACAAGGAAAATCCTCGTACTCTGGGAAAGATGTGTCATCCGAGTGATGGAGAGGAATGGAAGCGGTTTGATATGCTTCTAATACAAGTCTTTAATTTCTTCTTTTAGAAGGGTAAGAAGAAAAAAGCTAACACGCCCACAGCTCCGGAGCTCTTCCTTGACACCCATTCCCGACTTGAAAACAATAGAAGATATTGGATCAAACCAAGAGATAAGGATTTATATGTAAGTTTCAAACCATTTTTGCATTTTTACATTAAGTTCAATTTTTTGAATGTTTAACAAATTTCAATTTGTAGCTATTTTTAATAACAATGTTTATATTTTGTAGGAAGCATTTTCCGCCGAGAAACTTAGGCAACCCGACAAGTCCGATAACGAGATTTGGTTCGACTTGGTAAAGGGTTTCAAGAAGGGCAATGTCTACGGGATTGGGTCGGCAAAGGAAGCATTTTACGAAACTCCAAGGGGAAGAATGTCGTCCACCTCAAAGCAAACCTACGAGCCGACAGTCGTGGGAAGACTCCAAGCCGCACTTGACGAGGAAAGAAGAAAAAATGCGGAAAGGGATGAGGAATTAAGAATAATGAAAGAAAAATTCAAGGCTTGGGAAAGCAGGTTCGACAACTGCAACCAAGGTCCGCCTCCCTTTCGGCGGGATTATGATGAAGGCAATGGAGGTGGTGGACTGTTTAGCGAATCCAATATAAACCTAGGCTTCTGATATTAGTTTAGACTTGGGAAACTTGTGACTTGTGCTTTTTAAACTCGATTTGTTAACGATTTGTAAACTTGAAACAGTTTTCTTTATCTATATGAGGATGTTGGTTTCACATCGTGTTGTTGTAAATGTGTGAAATTATGGTTCTTTTCTTGTATACTTGCAGGTATGGTATGGTAACGAAATGGCAGGATGAAAACAGAAATTTTCTTGCAATATCACAGGTTTTTTGGCGACTGAAATGTTCATTTGGCGACTACTTTCAGTCGCCAAACCCCCTGTATTTTGCCAAATTATAAGGCCTTTTGGCGACTAAATGGCGACTGACATCAGTCGCCAATTTGGCGACTGAAAGCCATAGTAGTCGCCAATTTGGCGACTGATGGCGACTGATTTCAGTCGCCAATTTGGCGACTACCAAGGTATTCAGTCGCCAATTTGGCGACTACTTTTCAGTCGCCAATTTGGCGACGCTTTTTTCGGCGACTGAAAGTAGTCGCCCGAATTTTTTTTGGCGACTAATGACTGCGACTGTGTCTGGGCGACTGATTTCAGTCGCCAAATTCATTTTAGCGACTGAAATTAGTCGTTAATATCGGTCGCCTGAATGTTGTTTTCTTGTAGTGATACGACATCTCGTGAAATTTAGGACACGGGACACGGCATTTAAATTTAATAAAATATATATTTTATAGTTATAAATAACATACAATTTTATTTTTGTATTAGTATATGATATTAAATGTAAATAATTGAGTGTAAAACTTGACTTTAACTATAATTTATTCTCATTTCCCAGCCAAACTCATCTTCTAATCAATTTTTCCACCAAAAGTCATCTTCTAATCAACCTTTTCTAGTCTTTCAATCTCACATTCCTTGTTTATAGGTGTCCGTGTGTCCGACACGGTGTCCGACACGGGACGGCTGGTTAGGAGAAGTGTCCGTGCTACCTAGGTGCTACTCCTTGCTACCTTGTGGGTTCGGCCCTGATTATGTGTATTAATATAGACGGGGAGTGCATTAAACATTTTGAAAATGGCTCAAATAACCCAATTAAATATCATACTCTTTGGAATATTAAGGGCAATAACAATGGTTAAAGTTTCATACTAAACTTTTGGGATATTCTACGGTGTACCCCTAAGTTTTTCAGTTTTCTACGTTGTACCCCTCTTTTTTTATAATTTATGGTGTACCCCTAAACTTCTTACTTATTTCTTCATAATGACCTCTTTCAACTCTACATTAACTTTTGCTTTCAAACAACCATTCGACCTTTATTCAACCTCATTAATGTCTTATTATCATCCTTTAAAAGTTGCATAACAAAATCAGTTATAAGAAGTAAAAACTACTATTAAAAACCTTCGTTATGAAGCATGAAATAAAAAATGGAGATTTCGTGAATTGTTTGTTAGATTCGTATACTATTTGGTGAGGTAATAGGTTAGTCGGCGAAATAATATGTAATTAAGTAGGTTGTCGAGTAATTGGAACTTTAAAGAGATACTTTAATAGCGTAATTAAGAAACTAACTTACCAAAGACGATCAGTATGGTCATTATATAAACTAATGTATAAAGTTCAGGGGTATATCATAGATTTCTAAAATGTAAGGGTACATCATAGAAGACCAAAAAACTCGGGGGTACACCATAGAATTTCCCTAAACTTTTTCATTGACACATCTACAAATATCATAAATTATGAAACTTTTTAAATTTTCCTCAATAGTAAAAGTTTCAAGGGTGGAGGACCCGCCTTACTGGGTACCTCTTGGTCCATCCTGTTTCAAGGGTGGTGTGAACTAGAGGGGAAAGACCCGGCCGACCTGCCCAGGTCGGGGAAGAATCTTTGTGAGGGAAGAATCCCACTACGTCGTTCGTTTCATATCTTGCTCGTGCTGAAATCAAAGAAAGAAGATCCGCAGCAAGTAAACTACCTTACTTGTTCCAAGTAAGCTGCCTACTTGTCTTGATGCGTGGTACATGGCTGCCCTTGCAGAAGAAATAAGCAAAGCCAGGTAACCGAGACCAAGACTGATCTTGCCCAAGAAAGTTATTTAGCTGATGCCATTCTCCTCTCGTTCCTTTTGACTCCCTTTGAACCTGTCATTTTGATTCTTAAAAAGTCGGGCAGGAGACATGTACTTCAATGCATTCTGTGAGGCAAAAAGAAAGCAAGCGTATGTCGGCTTTCTTCGATTGCATCCTCGGTCGGAACAGTATACTTACCCAGAAAACAATTAAAGACCAAACAGTCCCTGTGCCGAATGTCGAAATCGGTTCCATATGAGGAACTCTTTAATATGTAGAACAATGGTAAGATGTTCCTTATAAGAAATATGAAACTTATTATTTATCCCCATTACTATTGCCCTAACCTCCCTCATCCCACCCTAACACTTTCTTATTTCACCGTGTTTCACAAATTTCCCTCAATTTTTAGAGTAATTACCTTCTAATTTGTACTATGTCAAATTGGGGTGGCTTTTTTCTTTCAATCTACTTCATATTACATGGGTTATGCATGCTATAGTAAATAAGTGAAAATCTGGTATGTGAGACTTTGTAATTATTTTTTCCTGTGATGTTTGATAATTTGTGTTGATTCAAACATGTTACTTGACAAACTATTGTACATTAAATCCAATCAATGTCTCAATTAAAATGGAAGTACTGGAAAAAAAAAATCTCGCCCACAAAATCGCGCCTCTAAAACAACAGTCAGGACTCAGGAGTTACCTCTTTCCAGCTTCCAATAGAAGAACACTTGCAATTGCGGTTCAATATCGAATCCCACGAACAAAGTGGCAATTTCCAACGTTCCTATACCGATTCTATTTCACTTTATAGTTTCCACTCGACGTACTAGATTTTCGTATAGTAACAAAACCAATATCTATTTACAAGATTTTTTGCTCGGCAGGTCGTATATAATCGCCCAGAGATCCATATTTCTTCTTTCAGTTCTATACACGCGGTGGCTCTTCATGAAACCAGATATACAGAGGGAAAAACAGAAAACACAAACAAAAAATACCCCACCTTACATCATATATGTACACCATATAATATATACAGATGAAAAAAAAAAATACCCAACCATATAGCTGTTAGAAACTTTGCTTGCGCTTTGATTGAATTTCGCGTTCAGTCAACGTGTACATGATTTTCTGAATTTTGCTGCAGGAAAAAAAATGTTTCTTAAGAAAATCCCCGATTACCCATTTAAGCAGTATTTAGTAAAACTGAAACATGAAAAACATGTCGGTTTTTGAAGTCACCCTCATAAATAGGGAGTACTAGTACTTCTGCAGTTATGCCGTTGTGCATAAGAGCTGACTTTTAAATCATGAATTTTCTGTTTAAGTTGGATTTATGCGTGGAGAATTAAGAATGTACCTTCTTACAGAAATCTTCTGCAACTTCTCCCTTAGAACTAGGTACTCGTGGCAATGAGATATGGAACATGCGCCTGATGTACTCTCTGAGGTGGTTCGATATGCTGCATTACAATTTACAAGCGAGAGTGATAGATAGATAGTTATTAACTCAGTGATGAATTGTAAGTGCTTCTTTAATTTTTTCCGTTATAAGAATAGTGAAACGATTTGTGCTCCTAATAGTGAATCAGACAATCAGCAAGTCTCGGATGAGACCAACCCAACTCTTTCCTTATTCCTCGGTTAATTACTACTATGTGTTTAAATAGGTAGGTCTAATACATAGGACCGTCTCATTTAGTTTTTTTGTAAATGACAGTTAGGAACTATCGAAGCAATTTTATTAGGAGTCATATGAAAACAACACTACCGTGCTTTGAACACGTAGGTAGCGTTAGGTACACCCAACACTTATACTTACCACCGTGCTATGAACACATAGGTAGCGTTAGATACACCCAACACTTATACTTACCATAGGTAAAGGCCTTGCGGTAATGTTGTTAGTGTAAATAGCCGCGATTGGTTCATTTAGAAATTTTGAAACACCCGAAAATGTTATTTGGGAAGTTGTCAAAGTTGTTTGGTTACATACGAGACGTCAGAAATCAGAATTCCAATAGAGCGGGAGCAAGGTAAGTAAGTTCCTCTATTTCCTAGGATGAGGGACTTCCCACAAAATTCCAACCATAACCAACATATCAAGTCGGCCAAATCACCACTAAAATCTAAAACCAAGCAACTATGGACGATGAAGTTATTTGACAGGGGAAGGGAAATCAATGAGGAGAAAGAACAAACCTGAGTCTATGCCGGTTGCATGTATTTAAGAATGCAATTAGTCCGTACAAAATACTCTTCAGAGAACGAAACACCTGCAAGATGACTCTTACATAGTTAGATCTACAAAGTCAGATAAATTATAGCTAGCGAAACATATATATATTGGCAACTGATAAGCTACCTTTGAAAACAAATCCTTCCATAGAGAGTTCCACATGGAGACTTCTGTTGTGTTGGCTTTAGCTTTAGATACGCGGGTAGCCAACTGACTAATCTCGGATACTCTATTTACAATAACCATCACTACTCCTTGAAGGACCTCGTATACTTCAGTAGAGATAGAAACTGCGTGATCTGCCAGGCCAGAACAGACTCGTAGTGGAATGCGGCAGAGCGCCCACAGGGAAGAAAAAACGGGGCTAAAGAACCCAACTGTATCACAAAAGCAATCCAAAATGAGGAAAATAGGACTATGTGGGATGCCTTGGATGAAAACTGTAGGAAATTTTTTACTTTGGTGCTTGTCTAACGAATTTCACTCTGGTGCCCTAAGATTTGAGAAATTTCCAATTCCGTGACCCCGGGATTTTTTCTGTTTTCCACTTTGATGACTTGGGGTATAAAATAATCAAAAATGATCTAAATTAATGAAGACCATACTGAAGTACAAAACCTATTACTGTGAATTTGCTCTTTAGGTCACCAAAGTGTCAAATACCAAAAATCTCAAGGCAGTAAAGTGAAATATGCGAGACCTCATGGCAGCAAAGTTAAGTTATCGTTAAGACACAGGCAGCCCAAGTGATTTTGTCCCGAATACTTAAGATAGGAAAGCAGATTTGATAAAAACAACACACAATTTTGTTGCGAGGCATCATACCTATTGATGCTATGTATGAGTACAGAAGCTGAAACGGAGAGAATAACAGCTCAAATAGATCAACAACCAGGGAGTAAACATAGATCAAAGCAAATGATACTGCATTGTAGATGTCTTGCCCCGCCTCACAGAAAAGAAGCCACACAGGTGAAGTAAGCTCTGCTAGGTCCTGAAGTGGTTCCATCAAGGGTTTCGTCACTATCAGTAGCACCAACTTCATGATCCGGCCAATTCTGAGGGACCACCTCATTGCTATCTCAAAGTTCTGAAGAAATAACATCGTGCCCAGATATCTAACTCTGGAAACCATATCCCAGGTTTCTATCCAGTTGATAAGGGGCCCACAAATATGAGAAGCGGTGGCCTTCAATAGTGGGACATTCTTATAGAGATCATAAAACCCAATCATGCAGGTGATAAGAGAGATTAAAATATATAGGGTTCGGACTAGAGGTCGCATCCAAGGACGGTAAACTTTGCAGAATAAAGGGTATGATTGAAGAAAAATAACCCACGAAGGTAGGCCCGACTCGAGCAAAGTTAATAGCCTTGCATCAGATGTGATTATGTTTTTAAAGGTGAATGGGAGATCTCGGTTGTCAAAGTGGAATTTAAGTAGAGTATCCTTGTATTGCAAAGATTCGATATCTGTATTTCGCTGTTGAGGTGTTTTGTGTTCATTTTGGACTTCTGGAAGCAGATTCTTACAGAAAGTGTCATTGCCATCATGGATGCATTCCTTGACATCAAGAAATTCATCATTCGGCAAAACCCTGTTTTGTTTTCTGTCATCAAAGAGGAGATCTTTGAAAGGCTTTCTTACTTTTCGGGGAGAATGTGATGGAATTTTATCGTCGAGGAACATTAGACATTCCCACAATGACTTGACCTCAGATGGGTTTCCGGAGAACCATGATTGGATGGAATGAGAGGCTTGGTCAATGCTATGGAAATCCCACTTTCTCATAGATTTTACTTCAAATGCCATCGATGTATCGCTCTGACACCAAACATAATTAGATTAATCAGTTCACCAACATGCAGCTGTAAGTCTATAATTAGGAGACAACACGCAATTATAAAACAAAATGTTACTCTTCCAGTCCATCAATAAACTTCCTGATTTATTTTGCACAACGAAGATATATAGTAGGATGCGAGTATGTATGAAAATGTGAGTTGATGTAAGATGCAAGCTCACAAACCACATTGGCTACACAGTACACAGCTAGAAAAAGGAACGATACCAAGGGGAATTTCATTTATGGACACCTCAAAAAATGGAATTCCGGAAGTTTACGCATTTTGGAACACAGTTATATCAACAAATACCAATTAGCCTTAAGGAAGGAAAAATAATTTAATAGATAGATGGATCACTATTATAAATCTTCACTCCACTCCACTCCACTCCACAAGACCACAACACATTGAGAAATGCACATTGTTATTTGTAAACCATCCAATTTAAAATGACAAATTTTTCCAAAAACTGATCAATACGTCCTTGTAAATTGTATGCTATAAATATTCCCGCCACGCCTTTCTTTACTTGATACTAACTACCGCAAGCAAATGCTGTACTAGTTTGTAGCAGGACAGCAAAATGTTGAAGGACTTTTAAGAGTACCTGAAGCTCGTTGTAGTAATTGATGCCACGGACTTCCTTCCAGTAAACCTCAAACACTATGAAGCCATGTAAAGCTAAATGTAAATCAACCAAAGAAAAAAATGCTGTTGCTCTCCACCTTTGGGAATTGATAAGAGACACCCACCTATACAATTTCTTCCTCTCATCGTTGGAGGATATCGAGTTATCTCTAAACCGTGAACTCAAACGCCTTACCAAAGCCTTAGTGTTTTTAAAGGGCGATGTTCTGTACTGCACTAATGCAAAAAATTAAACAAGATGATTAACATAAAACTTCAATAAACATCCCTTTGAAATCTTTTCTTAAGATAATAACCTTAGTGGCAAAGAGCTCCTTCAAGTGGGTGGATCTCGAGTGGTTATTATTCATCCGCCAAGAATGGTTATCAATCAGGACGAGGAACTTATGACTACTTTGAGCAAAAAAGAGGTAAGCTTGTGACAGATAAGATTGTACATCCCTGCCAAACACATTTAGAATATTAACAACAATCAGCACACCATAGTCCATAATCCTATCAATCATTACGGGATCGGCCACAAGCAGTGGTAGAGCTAGGGGGGCTAGCAGGGACGGTTGCCGCCAACCCCAAACAATAGAAAATATTCATAATTTCAGCTAAAAGTTTTGAAGGTTTTCTACTATACCTTATTCCTAGTATTTCACCCCCCTGAATATTCTCAACCCCCCCTAATGAAAAATCCTGGCTCCACCATTGGTTCTCAAAGGTAGGCGCCGATACTAGCAGAGAGATGATTTTCGAAAGAGCGAAATGAATGGTATTGAAGAAGTTATTACCTATAAGTTGTATATGATGCAATGTAACTATGTTTGGGAACTACGAATTGGCTTTGAATTCCGTAATTGAAATATTTTAAGCATTTGGAAACGTTAGAATTTGGAACTGGAAATGAGCTCAATTCCTTATCAATTCCAGCCTAGGTAAAACTTGGGGCTCTCAAATCCCTACCTAATGGTAATCATTTCCATACCATTACTATCCGATCTACTCTAGTATTCTTTTTTTTGTAACGAAATTTCGTCCCAATATTTTCTTTTTGATATTTTGCTAGACGCAAATATTTTCCGTCGCAATATTTTTGTTTTCTAATCAATATTTTTTTCAGAAAGAAAAATTTAGTCACCTCGACCCGTCATGCCAAGTTCCAATTCTATGGTTTCCCAAACACCATTGGGAATTGAAATTCGGAACTGAATTCCAAGTGATCTCCAAACATATTTATGAAAATGAATTTGAACATTTGAATTTTTCAATTGAAATCAATTTTGTCGTTCCGAAACACTAACCGGAGGAATTTAATCATAACTAAAATTAACAACACCAACCATTTTTGCAAGAAATATTACACATATTGATCACTTGAAATTAACAAGGAAATATTTGAGTTTCTAAAAATACATAGAATGATCCTATCAAATTGAAAATTAAAACTTACCCAATTTGAAGATTTGTCAAGGGATAAAGATTAGTAACATCAAACTCCATTTCCTCTATTTCTGAAAAACATCAATAATAACTAAAATCAGGTGAAATAACAAAAATATACTTCCTTCGTCCCAATTATCGTTTATTTACCTTTGATTAAAATACCGTCTCGCGAATAGTAAAAAAAGGTAAACAAATAATTGAGACGTAAACAATTAACAATTTGACGGTGAAATAGAAATTCAACATAAACCCATTTGCCCAGATTACTTCAAAATTCAATAATCACAATAAAGTTAACAACTTTTTTTCCCAAATTAAAGAACCAACATAAAGCTAATTAAATCAATTTTGTTGTAATTTTTAATTAATCTTACCTGCAGGCTGTAAAGCTGCAATACTCTTGAACCCTAAATTGCTTTTGATCAAAAGAGGGTTGATTAATATTTACTTAACTTTATCACAAAAAATCAAGGAGAAAATGGAAAAATCTAAGAAAAACAAATTAGGGATAGAATTAAAATGAAAATATTGTAGATAGAAAAGTTGATGAAGAAAATTGGGTTGGTTTAAGGAAACTGGATTAAAAAAAAAGGACGTTGTCAATGGAAATTCGATTAAAAAATTACGCGGAATTTGTTGCTTTTCTATTTGCTTATTCAAAAAGCATCAGGGATTTGTATATTATTTTTTTGAGGGTAAAATAAGGTGCAACATTTCCACTAGCACTAAGTTTAATTTTGGCGCGCCTTTCTTAGGATTAATAATTCTTCAAACATCTCGTCTTAGCGAAGAGTAGGTGCTCTCTCACAATATGCAAGTGAAAGTATAAATGAGGAGATTCATTTGTCTTTTACTTGTCATTCTCACTTGCATTGTGATAGGGGCACTATCCACCTTCAACTTATAACGGATATTGCCCGTCTTTAATGAGAATTTGTATTCTTTAAAAACGTATTGTTTTCTAGTCCATCTTACGTAATCAAATTTATGACTTAGGTTGGATTTCACTTTCACTCTCTCACAACTTGATATTAGTAAAAACCCTGGCTAGTATCAAAATGACATCCCGTGAAATTTAGAAAACATTATTTAAATTTAATAAAATACATATTTTATAGTTATAAATAACGTACAATTCTATTTTTGTAAGTGTATTTGATATGAAATTTAAATAGAAAGTATAGTTTGACTTTGAATATAATTCACTCTTATATCACAATTCACACTCAAGCTCATAGTCTAATCAATCTCTTTCAGTGTTTCGACCTCTCATTCCTTGTTTATAGGTATCTAACATGTTTAGGCGTGTGTCCGAAGAGTGTCGGTGTCTGACACGAGACGTCCAATGAGGAGTGTCCGTGCTACCTAGGTAAAAACAATAGTAAATTTAGAGCGATTATAACTCTATTATACTTTTATTTAATACCACTCAAATACAAGTTAATTATATAAATATCTTATTATTTACACCCTCAAAACAATTTTGAATATTGGATTTATCATTCCCCACCTAGAAATGTACACTTATGGAAGAAAGTAGGACCATAGCCTTCCTCGCTTTTCCCAAATACAGTAATGTTATTAAGTGGACTACTACTACTCTAAGTACTCAGGAGTCAGGACTCACTAGTCTTTGTTTTCGCATCTACTTAGTGGGCCGGAGTTACTTCATGCTTTATTAAACCCAAAATGGTTTCTTATTGTAAATTTTACTAAGCCCACTACAATTGACCTCTACACATTTGGCTCAGATGAAGATCTGCCTTGAGTTCGGATGAGATTGGGATTATTAGCTCAATATTTTGAGGTCATGAAATCAACTTAAAAATGGTCGAGTCTAAAAAGTTCAAGATGGATCTCATTTACAAGATAACTCAAAGTTAACTTGAGACCACAAACAACTCTTTTAATCATTTTTTTACAACGGTAAACTGAGATTAAAATAGAATAAAGTCAATTACGAAGCAAATCCTGGAGTACCGAAGTCCTTGAGACTATTAGAAAACCAACTAACTGAACTAAAAGTATACGAGACTGAAATATAAAAGGTCAGACGACATTTCTTATGAGTATGATAATGGTCATCAAAGTGGAACAAATATGCTTCATTTCTTTTAGTCTTCGCAGCTACTGCGCCTTTGTCAATGCGCCTAGAAAGTAAATGAGCAAACTCGACAGAAACCAAAAATATTTTCCTCACGTGAAGACTAGCTCTAGTTTGGGTCACTCGACTTCGACGGTGGAAAGAATTCACCCTACATCCATGATTCTTATCCGGGCCTTCCCTAATTGCAGCAAACTGGAACTGAACCGCGTATACCTTACTGACTTGAGCAAAGTCTGATGATATCCGCGTCCTTTTAATAATTTGGAAAACAAATGCCTTCTGATTCACCTTATCTTCCTCGAGGATAGTTATTAGATGCTCAACTTAGTTTGCTCCTTAGAAAAAGGAGAAGAAGGGGGGACTTCTGCTATTATTGAAATTTCTTCATGGAGAATTCCCGTATGGATACATTTTTCGGGGATGAGGGGTCGATCCCTCAAGTATGTCCATGAACCTGCATGGAAAAAGGAGAGATGCTTCCCAACCAACAAATTCTCATCATCTTGGGACGAAGTATGCAATTTATATTTATCTTGCTTTTTTATTGGAAAATTAGTGTTTTGCTCGTATTTCATTAATAAAAGGAGTGTTAGGTCCAATATTGTCAGCTACCGGAGGCGGACCAGCCTCGTAAGTAGTGTTAAACGCAATAGGATTGTGACCAGCAATCTCGTCAGTATTCATTAATTCGGTATTATAAGAGGAATTGCAAGAAGCTTCGATAGTGTAATCGACCACACCGTCACTAAGAAGAGGCTTCTTGCCCATAATAACATAGCTCAAAGGGTGAAATAAAGAAGTAACACGCTTACCGTTAATGTTCATTTCAAGCTTGTCGGCCACAACAATGAGCTCACGTCTAGTTTCAGAATTATTCAAATCAAGCTTCAGAACTTGCTCAAAATCATCCTAAGCATCTTTGAGAAGATTCAAGTGCTTATAAGCTAAGTCTCTACGATATAGGGCATTGACATTGGAATGGTCAAAATCTAAAACAATTCGGCTAGCGAAATCAAAATGAGAGAGTTTCAATTCGCAAGCTGCTAAATTAAGAACGAGGGATAGGGCTAAGGAAGAGGTAGCTTGGTGATCACAAGAGTGAAGAAGAGTAGACGACTGGCGTTAGAACCACACTTGGTTGATTATGCCAAGTTTCATTGTCATTTAATGGTTTGCTTCTTAGTTATGATTTATAGCATTTGAAACTCTCAATTAGTTCTCAAGGATGGTGCAAACAAGATCGAAGATGAAGAAAACCTTAGCCAAAGTCAAATGTTGTAAACGAGGTAGTGTAACATTCTTAGTTTGTCAAGTGACTGCAAAACCATGCAACAGTGCAAGTCACTGTGGTTTCTGATACAACAAAAGGAGAATTTTCGAAAATGTCAAACGTGTTGATCTTTATAAAGAACTCTTATTTTCAAAAGATTGACTTACTTTAAATTAGAAAAACAAGAGGAGTGTTTTTGGATGTTAAAGCTAACCTTATTGAAATATTATTTCCCAAGATTTATGGAAGATAATATTTTATTTCCTAAAGATTTATGGAAGATAATATTTCCCAAATTTTTTATGAAAAGATTTATCTCCCATAAAACTTTATGGAAGATATTCTTTGCTTTGCAAATGGAAAGATTTCTTGAGCATACAAATCTGATTATTACTTTTGAAATATGATTAGAATCTTTCACACACTTTTTCTTCTATAAATAACCTCCTTATTTCTCATTTATTCCCAAGACTTTGAAGAGCATTTATTAAGAAACTTTTGCAAATTATTTCTAAGTTTAAAGCTTTGTTTTCAAGTGTTTGCAAAATTGTTTTTAAGTTTTAAAGTCTTCAAATCGTTTTTCAAAAGAGCTGTAATTCTCCGTGTACCAGTTCGCTGCACTGTGACATCTAAGTTTGTTCCATGATCTCGTGTTTAGGTCTTAATTGTGATCTCCATGTTCATTAAGTGAACGATTTAGATTAAAGACTCTGTAAACCTGTGAGATAGAACACATAAACTCTTGAAGCGGAGTAGCTTTAAGTTTGAGTGCAACCGGGGTTGGTTGGCGAGTTATTTTCATTGTAAGGGGTTTAGTAAGTTTGAGTAAATTTCTAAACAAGCAATAAAATAACATTGGACGTAGGCTTCGGAGTAGAAGCTGAACCAATTTAAAAATATCATCTTGTTTGTTCATTTACTTTCACATTCCGTTGCTTATTATTTACTTACTGCTCATCTCGTTATTTTGTCTGCGCCACAGTCTTCCATACTGTGACGTATTGTATATCTCGCTGCTTTGTCTGTGTCACAGTCCTTAATACTGTGACTCAGACCTACGGTTACGTCTTGTGAACTTAAATTCAATTAAGCTTCTCAAGTCTCGTACTTAATTGTTCTTGCTTGTGTTATCAAATAACCAAGTTAAGTAGAAATTTTTAAAAGTACACCTAATTCACCCCCTCCCCCTCTTAGGTGTTAATCGTTCTTAACTCTTCAATTGGTATCAGAGCCTCGTGCTCGTGATATTGGTTAATACCAATGAGTTGATCCTTTAGTTATGGACGATTCAAAACACACTAAGTATCCCATCTTTAAAGGAGAAAACTATGCTTGGTGGAAACACCGCATGGAGCACTATGTCAAAAGTGCTGACTATGAATGTTGGTTGATCATTCAAAAGGGTCCCCTCAAAATTACGGTCACTAATAAGGATGGTATTAGTGTTCCAAAAGATGAGGATAAATATGTCGAGGCTGATTATAGAAAGGTCGAGATAAACTCTAAAGCCATGTCCATCCTTCAATATGGCATTGGTGAAAAAGAGATTAACCGGATATCCGGATGTACCACAGCCAAAGAAATTTGGAACACCTTAAGCCTTGCTTATGAGGGAACGTCACAAGTTAAAAAATATCGTGTTGACCGTATCATGCAACAATATGAGATGTTCAACATGACAAGAGATGAGTCAATCAATAGTTTGTCTTCACACTTTTCTAGTATTTTCAATGACCTTAAGAATCTAGGAAGAAATTTTGAATCCGAGGACTTAGTTCGTAAAATCCTTCGTAGCTTAACTGAAAAGTGGCAACCAAAGGTTACGGCTATTGAGGAATCTAAAGACTTATCTACTCTCACCCTTAATGAACTAATAGGCTCTCTTATGGCTCATGAGTTAACCCTCATAAAGCGTTCTAGTGAAAGCTCCAAAGGGAAATGGCTCGCTCTTAATGCTCTCTCAAGTGATGAGGAGGATGAGGATGACGAGTTTGCAATGTTCACTAAAACCATTGTTGGAATGATTAATGGTCGTAACTCTAAAAGGTTTAGCTATAATACTAGCAAAAGACGTTTTCCAAAGAAAAAAACAAACTCCACTATTGGTTGCTTTAAATGTGGTGACAATGGTCACCAAATCAAAGAATGTCCAAAGTGGGATGACATCAAGTCTAAAGAAAAACGTGACTTTGCCAAAAATCAATACAAAAACAAAGTTATGTCGGCTATTTGGGGCATGTCTGATTCCGATGAGGACGATGTCCTTGAGGAAGAATTAGATGCCAAATTGTGTCTTTCCTCGCGTTTCAATCAAGATGCTCCAAATTCATCAAAGAAAGAATCAATCAAATGTCTTATGGCTCACTCTGTTGATTTCGATTCAGATTCTGACAATGAGGTAAATGATCTCAAGAAAAAGGTTAGATCTTTCTCCAAAAACAAAGTTTGTCTTCTTTTAGACTAATTTATTGATAAGTGTCGTGTCCAAAATAATAAGTTAGATGCCATGCAAATCGAAATAGAGGACATAGCGGAGGAAAAATATCAATTTAAAAGAGTGTCTAAATGAAGTTAAACAAGTTGGTTCATTATCTTGTCTCGAAAAAGAAATTAAAAAGCATAAAAAACAGAATCTGATCTTGAGTAAAAAGGCTGAACTGGTACATGTCACTGATAAAGCCACTGTGTCATCTGAGTCTAACAAGGAAATCGAGTCACTTACTAAACATGTGTCTTCCTTAACCAAGGAACGAGACCAACTTCTAATGAATCTAACAACATGTGAAAGTCGAAAAGAAGATCTTGTGCAAATTGCTGAAATGTTAAATGTTGAGTCAAGTCATGTAAAAAGTGCCTTAGAACATGCACAAAAATCAAACGATGACCTTCTTGCTCAAATTGAAATTTTACAAAAAGAATTAGCCGAGGCTAAATTGTTTTATCAAAAGTGGGAAGGAAGCCAGAATGTTTTAGAATTTCTTTTAAAACAATCACAAGAATACGAAAAGCTTGAAAAGAATGCTGTACTTGGTTTCAATCGCAACAGTAACACTCACTGTTGCATTCGAAACCAAGACCCAAGCAAGACTGATTTTCGAAAAAGAAAATATGTTGGCCTTCCTGAATATATTATTTGTAACTATTGTGGCAAGACGGGTCATGTGTTTAATGGTTGTAAAAAGAGAGTCCTTGACTTAAATAAGAGCACTAAAGTAACTAAACAAGTTTGGATTAAGAAAGACTTAGTAAATCAAGGAAGTCTCAAGAAGGGACCCAAATTTATTTGGGTTTCCTAAACTAACTGTTTGATCTCTTATAGGCATTAGTAAGGGGCAGCAACAATTGGTACTTAGACAGTGGATGCTCTCGTCACATGACGGGAAATGAAACCCAATTCCTCTCGCTAGAAGCCTACGATGGTGGCATGGTGACTTTTGGTGACAACAAAAGAGGTGAAATCATTGGTATTGGAAAAGTTGGTAAGTCAAAGTCATTATGTGTCGACAAAGTGTTGCTTGTCAAAGGTTTGAAACACAATCTCTTAAGTATCTCACAACTATGTGATCGTGGTAATATTGTTGAGTTTTATGCTAGTGGATGTAGAATTCTTGATGGAAAAACTAGAGAACTCATTCTTGAAGGAAAACATGTTAAAGATGTTTACATGACTAATTTATGTTCGTTGTCTGGTCAAACTTTATCATGCATGAGTGTCCAAAAGAATGACCCTTGGCTTTGGCATAAACGGTTAGGTCATGTTAATGCTAGAACACTAAATACTCTGAAGAAACTTGATCTAGTAGATGGCATTCCTAACATAAAATTTAAATTTAAATCACTATGTGATGATTGTGTTAAGGGAAAACGGGTAAAATGCTCCTTTAAATCCAAAAAGTTTGTTAGCACTTCTCGTCCTCTTGAGCTTATTCACATTGATTTATGTGGACCCATGCGCATTGTAAGTAGAGGTGGAAGTCGCTATATTTGTGTCATTGTGGATGATTTTTCAAGGTATGTTTGGCTACTTGTCTTAAGTTCTAAAGATCAAGCATTTGATGAATTTTTAATTTGGTTGAAAAAGGTCCAAAATAAATTTGGTTTGAAACTTGTCTCCTTGAGATCCGACCATGGAACCGAATTTGAAAATTCATCATTTGGGATTATTGTGATGAGCATGGTGTTAGTCATAACTTTTCAGCCACTAGAACTCCCCAACAAAACGGGGTTGTGGAACGAATGAATCGAACTCTTGAAAATATGGCTAGGACCATGCTTATTAGTTCTAAAGTGCCAAGGATCTTTTGGGCCAAAGCTGTTAACACTTCTTGTTACATCTACAATCGAGTCATGATAAGAAAAATCATTAACAAAACCCCTTATGAGTTACTACGAGGTAGAAAACCTAACATCTCACATTTAAAATGATTTGGTAGTAAATGATTCATTCACAACAATGGTAAAGATAACCTTGGCAAATTTGATGCTCGTAGTGATGAAGGAGTTTTTGTTGGCTACTCGGACCGTAGTAAAGCTTACAAAGTTTACAATAAGAGAACTATGAAAATGGAAGAAAGCGTTCATGTAATATTTGACGAATCTAGTCTCTTTGTCTTAAATGAACAGGTTGATGAAGAAGAGGATGATGATGATTTCGAAATTGGGATGATACGTCATAATATGGATCAAGTAGGTTATGCGGCTGAGCAACAGTCGGAGCCACTGTTGCATGATGAAGCTGGCCAAAATTCAGGGGGAACTAATCCTCCCTCGTCTCAAGATGATGCTAGCTCATCCAGGGGGAATGAGGATGCAAGTGAGCAGCTTACTCAAACAGAAACTAATCCAGAATCATCCTCACAAAACAATCTGGATGCAACAGTGACGCCCACTGTGACACCAGAACCAAACGAAGCCTCAAACACTCTTGTCCTAAAAAATTGGAAACACCAAAGCTCTCACCCTCTCTCAAATCTAACCAGTGATCTAAATTCTGGAATGAAAACCAGATCATCGCTCCAAAACTTTTGTGCCTTCAATGCATTCCTCTCTCAAATTGAACCTGCCAATGCCACAGTAGCTCTCACTGATACATGTTGGGTGACAGCCATGCAAGAGGAATTAAACCAATTTGAAAGAAACAAGGTATGGCATCTTGTCCCTAGGCCCTCTCATCGTACTGTAATTGGTACGAGATGGGTCTTTCGCAATAAGCTTGATGATTCCGGAGAAATCGTAAGGAATAAAGCTAGACTAGTGGTGCAAGGTTTTAACCAACAAGAAGGAATCGATTATGATGAAACCTATGCACCGGTAGCTAGGCTTGAAGCCATACGAATGCTTATAGCTTTTGCATCTCATGTTGGCATAAAACTTTTTCAAATGGATGTAAAAACCGCTTTCCTAAATGGTTATCTTGAGGAAGAAGTTTTTGTTGAACAACCACCGGGCTTTTTAGACAATGAATCTCCTAACCACGTTTTCAAACTTGATAAAGCACTTTATGGTTTAAAACAGGCTCCTAGAGCTTGGTATGATAGGCTTTCAAAAATTTTATTGGAAAATGCTTTCTTACGTGGTTCGGTTGATAAAACATTGTTTATTAAGTTACAGTGTGATGAACTGTTGCTTGTTCAAGTATATGTCGATGACATTATCTTTGGAGCAACAAATGAAGTTCTTTGTAAATACTTTTCGGATCTAATGAAATCTGAGTTTGAAATGAGCATGATCGGAGAGCTTGGATTTTTCCTTGGTCTTCAAATCAAGCAAAGTGAGAAGGGAATAATGATCCATCAACAAAAGTATTTGAAAGAAATGCTAAGTAAGTTTGGGTTGACTAATGCTAAACCTTATGCTACACCTATGGCTTCTAACATCAAACTCGACAAAGACAAAAATGGTAAGAGTGTTAGTGAAACCGTGTATCGAGGTATGATTGGTTCATTACTTTATTTAACCGCTAGTCGACCCGACATACAATTCATGCTTGTGTGCCCGCTTCCAATCAAATCCTAAGGAATCACATTTCAAAGCCGTTAAAAGAATTTTTAGGTACTTGGTTGGAACACAAAACCTATTTCTTTGGTATTCATCTTATTACGATCTTGATCTTGTAGGATTTTCCGATGCGGACTACGCGGGTTGTGAGGTGGATAGGAAGAGCACTTCGGGTATTGCCACTTTCTTGGGTCCTTGCCTCATCTCATGGGCCTCCAAAAAGCAAAACACCGTTGCACTATTCACGGCTGAAAGTGAATACATCAGTGCAGCGCTCTGTTGCACACAGATTCTTTGGGTTCGACAACAATTGCATGACTACGGTATTATCTTCGAAACAACTCCTATATTTTGTGATAACACTAGTGCAATTAACATTTCAAAGAATCCCATACAACATTCACAAACTAAACATATCGAGATAAGACATCATTTTTTACGTGATCAAGTCGAGAAAGGAAATATTTGCCTTAGCTTTTGTAGAACCGAAAATCAAATTGCAGACATTTTTACAAAACCGCTAGAAAGAGAACAATTCGTAAAAACTTTGGTTAGAAATTGGTTTATTGGGTGACATGTGATTCTAGTTATTTTATTTTCCTAAATGATTGACTAGAGTTGAGAACATTCAAATGATTATTCTAGTTGTAGATTAGCTCACTACATGCAAAAATATGGTCCAAAAATATGAATAAGTATGCTTGCATTTGAATTGATTTTGCATTGAGCCACTCAACACACTCATCACAATATTAACCCTCTCAAAGTAAACCGTCAAAACCAAAACCACTCAAAATGCCTCCTAAAACCACCATAAACCGAGAACTCAAAAGCATTTAAAGTTCTTATGATTCAAATAAACGTGTTCGATCAAAGAAATAAATGTCCTCTCCTGCCGAATCCGCTGCCACATCCAAAAGTTGGGAAGTACATCTGTTCGAAAAAACTTAATGTAGCATGTCCTTCACATCTGCCACAGTCAAGGCCACTGTATCAAAAAAAAAATCGGAAAGAAAAAGAAAAAGAAATTGAAGTGGAGGTTGAAAAAGAGGTTGAGAAAATTCAAAAGAAAGTAGATATCAAAGAGGAAAGTGTGATTGAACCAAGAAAAGGAAATGAACAAAATGTTGGGGTTGTGTGTAGTCCATAAAAATGATGATAATCCAACCCTTTTGAAGGTTGCTTCAAATTAAGAAAATGAACAGAGTTTCTAACTCAAAGCCTTAAAAGAAGCAGAGTTATTCAAGGAAGACGAGTGTTATTGTCATGGATCTTGATGAAATTGAGGAAAAGATGATTCTGTTTTATGCCACAGTGCATGTGGATGTTGCATCTGCTACCTTTTCAGCTATCATTAACCACAAAACCCTTCCTAGCCTTCATATTACATCTCTTAATCCATGTTGGCTTGATGTTTAATAAATTCTTTTGCAAATCGTACTTGTTTTTATCCTTTGAACATATGATTTGTGTGTTGTTGAACTATGTCAACTGTGTGCGTCAATTGTGTTGTTCTTCTCTTGATGATGTCAAGAGGGGGAAGTATCTTAACTGTGTAAGTGTGTGATCCTTTAACTCTTAGGCTAGCGTTCACCGTAACATGTTTTGCCTCATGATTGGATGCTCTACTTAGGCTAATGTAGATTGACCCTTGAAACCTTGATCATGTTTAATTATGTCTTACATTTAATGCTTAAAGTTCGACCAATCATGGGCTAAGGGGAAACTTTACACATTATTAAAACTTGCCATCATCAAAGGGGGAATTTGTTACAACCACACTTGGTTGATGATGCCAAGTTTCATTGTCATTTAATGGTTTGCTTCTTAGTTATGATTAATAGCATTTGAAGCTCTCAATTAGTTCTCAAGGATGGTGCAAAGAAGATCGAAGATGAATAAAACCTTAGCCAAAGTCAAATGTTGTAAACGAGGTAGTGTAACATTCTTAGTTTGTCAAGTGACTGCATAACCATGCAACAGTGCAAGTCACTGTGGTTTCTGATACAACAAAAGGAGAATTTTCGAAAATGTCAAACGTGTTGATCTTTATAAAAAACTCTTATTTTCAAAAGATTGACTTACTTTAAATTAGAAAAACAAGAGGAGTGTTTTTGGATGTTAAAGCTAACTGACAGGGTTGTCGCGTACCCTAATCAAAAATAAATAACCCAGACTAGGCTAAAAACAAATTAATGTAATTAGGGAAGTAAGGGGTCGATCTCGGGGAGACGGGAGATACTTGTGAATAGTTATGGTTAGAACTCTACCTTGTACGATTGGCAAATGTTTGTCACTAATTAATAAATACTATGATAACAATACAATAAAGAAAAGGATCTAGGGATCGGGGTTCACATGCTAATCAATTTAAAAGCAAAGTTGATTACGGGCTTAGAAAAATCATAGTTGTCCAAGTCTCGTAGCGGTATATTCCTCTCGGATTCGTACCGACTTTTTAATGGGTCCTAACGTCCTCTCAGCCTGGTTAGGTGATTAAACTATTCTTGCCAGTCCTTTAATTTTCATCTCGACTCTCGCCCTTGAGACGGAAATTGACAAGTATAAACAATTGATTATGGCCATTAAACAAAGTCTATCATGAGAATCAAACAAGAAATAGAGACAACTAAAACAATCCTATCCGGAATCAATTTATACTTATAAATTAATTAGACATGTTAATCCTTCCCCTAGAACAAAGATTACTTATGCATGATTAACAATGAAAGGGAAACTAAGATTATAAAACTAAGAATGGTAAACATGATAAAGGAAATGTAAAAACAAGAATAAGGATTACCGGAAAGGATGAGCAAAGATTGAAATGGAATAGGAACTTGAATAGGAAAATGCAAACCCGGAAACTAGAATTCCAATTACAAGTAGAACAACTACAATTAAAGAAAACTTAGAACTAGACTAAACTAAACTAGAGAAAACTAAAACTAAACTAAAACTAAGAAAGATGAGAGAAAGAAGAAAACTAAACTAAAGAGAGAAGTATTTGTTTTGTACATGTTTTGTTGTGTGTGATGCTAGGCTACTTATAGGGTTGAGAGGCTGCTCAAATGTGTCCGGATTCATGCCCATTAAACAAGCCATTAAGCCTTGCATTAAAGAGAGGTAGATGAAGAGAAGATGCGTAGAATACAATAAACCCGATCGGATTTGTGGATCCCCGTTCGGGGATGTTGTCTGTTCAGAACTTTGACTTTCGTTTGATCTTCCCTTGGTACGTGACTTGATCTACCTTGACTCCATTGACTTTAGATTCGAACGGGGACGTAACTAACACCTCTTGGGCCTTATTTCCTCCCCTATTTGGGCCTGATCATGTCCCCAAGGGTTAAGGGTCGGAGCATGAGGTTTGAGACGACTTTCGTCGATGAATAGCAAAACCGTCGCAACTTGTGCATATGAGATCGGAATGACTTGAAACTTGTTCCCTTTGACTCGAAACCTCTAGATCTTTATAGCATGTCATCTTAACCTCACGTAATCGTCCTTCTCAGCTTCTCCTTGCTCATATTTCCTTCAAATGACGGGATTTGAAGTAGAAACGACTCAATTCCTACAAATGACATTAAAACACGAGAAATAGTGCAAAGGAGAGATTAGCTAATAAAACCACTTCTTAAAGTGGATAAACCATATCAAATCGACCTAAAATGAGGGGATAAAATCATACAAATATTCACTTATCAAACTCCCCCAAGCTAAACCCTTGCTTGTCCTCAAGCAAGCATGCAATAACAAACATGACAAGGACAAGGGCGACGAGCAACAATCAATCCAACCAAATGAAAATCCTATCAAGTAGCTTATAGAGCACAATGAAACACATCCCGAAACAACGTGGGCATAGGGAAAATGCAAAACATGGTTGAGATTTACATAACGGCGCATCATAAGGAACATCAAATAGACTTTTCGGCTCTTGCATTATCTTTTGACAATGGACTCTCACGGTGCACTCAACACTCAAATTTTTATATAAATCAAGGAAATATTATTTTATATTTGAGTGGCACTCTCCTATCTACGACTCATGAGAATGTGCCCGCAATCTAATATGGTAAACATTCCAAAACTACAAGTCAAAACAATCATGAAAAGCATAGAAAGAAGCCAAAAGCAAGAAGAAGGCTATGGGAGATGGGTAACAAAGTGGACAAATGAATTATGGTAATGTGGAGCTAAGGTCAAGCTAGCAACATACCAATTATGTAAGGATGCTCAATCAAAACTAGGAACCATTCCCAAGAAAATAAGACTAAGCCAAAAATAGCAAATTGGCTTATACTCATGGTAACACAAGAGTGAATTTCCCAACTTTTTGAATTTCGGATCATGGAAACAACACTCACAACTTCTTCTTCTTTTCATAAACCATTTTTTTCTTTTCAATACATGCTTCTTTCTTTTCATTCTTTCATATTCAACATCATTTTTTTTCATTTCATTTCTTTTCATTCTTTCTTTCATTCTTTTTTTTTTCTTTGAACTCTTTTTTTTTCTTTTTCTTTTTTTTCTTCGGCACGGCAATCAGTAATTCCGTCCAATCAAGATCACTTTGACATAATTTGAACAATATCCCAAATCAGCACCCAAACACAAACGGTATAGCTACTAACTTAACAAGGTAGGCAATATTTTTACATGTAGCTAATGAAATGTGAAACAATGTGAAAATGGGCTAAATTTAGGCAATGGATTCAAAGTGATTGGCTTCAAATGCTTTTTAAATCATGAATGTAATGCTCACTAGAAATGGAATGAAAGCCATACTTTTGCGTTTTTGATGTGACGCAAATCATAAGGAGAAACTACACACACCTAATTGGGATCGGGTATAGATGTATCGATCACTGGAGGCTCTACCTTACCGTATATGTAGTTTGCCAAAGTCAAGATCAAGCCTAATAAATCTAAAATCAATCCCTCACCCACTGTGTACAAGACATCCCCATGTATGCAAAATCCCGTCAAAAGCGTGAAACATTGGCTAAAAAGCTACAATAAGGGAAATGCATTGAGGAATGACATTATGCACAACACAATTGGGTTGACAAAACACACAACTTTTATTAAAAAAAATTTAATTTTTTGATTTTTTTGGATTTTTCAAATTTTTCAAATTCAATAAACAACTAGACTAAATAAACAACGACACAAACTAAATCCCTCCCCCAAGCTAGAATAACACATTGTCCTCAATGTGCGAAACAGGTTTAAGCGCAAAAAACACAAAGAAGGACAACAAAACCAACAAAGGAATGGGGGACGACTCAACAAAATGGTAAAGAAAGAAAAGAAAACATACAACCGTGCAGCAGCTCCCCCAAGCTAGCTTGAAAACGGGGGCAAAGTACAACCCAAGCACCAAAGTACCTGTGATGAACAAGCTACTACAATACTAGATAAAATTATTGTCTTATTGTCAAAGCTATTAGAACCAAAACCAAATGAATTATTTAAAAATTAACATTATTAAATTGTCCAACAAAAATAATTTATTTCATAACAAAAATATAATAAAACACGGGTTGCCTCCCGCGAAGCTTTATTTAAATGTCTTGCTAGACTCTTTATTAATGAAAATCATTCTTTGTGCCTTAAAAAGCATGTCAATGCCCTTAGAAGTCGATCATATACCTGCGCATGAGCTATACAAAAACATATGTAAGCAATTGACAAGATATAGGCATGAAATATTGAAGGTAAGAATTGATATATCTTATCATTGTGCGCATGACAAACTTCATAGATGACCACTGAACTGCTCCACTCGTCAGTGAGAGATGGAGTGAAATGTTTAAGATCATGGAACAAACAATTAGTTCCCAAAATATCATTAGTGGACTCTAATTGGAGGTAGGGTGAATCAAAGGATTGGGAATCAAAAATTGGTGGTTGATCCCACTTAATTTCAAGGCTAGGTTCACAAAACCCAGTATCATTTTCAAATAAATCCGGAATATCCTTAGCGAAAGGATTTTCAAAGAAATCTGATGACTCGATCGACGACTCTCCATTGGAGTCACAAATGGGCTTAATAACATCCTTGTCTAAAGTCTCGACTACCGTATGGTCAATATCAATAATGGGGTCTCAAAATTGTCAAATGGAATGACACTAGAGTGACTTTCAATAGAAAAGGTTGGACCATCATCATCGTCATCTATTAATTCATATGATTGGGGAAAATTAGACTTATATGGGGGGGCTGAAAACCATAGGAGAAAGTAGACTCACATGGGGGGGCTGAAAAAGCATAAGGAAAATTGATTGGCTTACATCTTTAAAACGTGGGTTCTTCCTTTTGCCCTTTGAGCATTTGAACTTGAGCCATGATTTCATTGAGTTGCTCTTGGATTCTCAACCGCCGGTGCGTTTCTTCCCGAGATTGGGATGCCATAAAGTTCAAGAAAATCCAAAGTTCCTCTCCTCTATTCTGATAAAGACTTCCACCACTCAATTGCATAGCCAGGTTACGACACTCAATGAGCATTCCATGAAGTACGACATTTATCATATAAGTCTCATCAAGGGTATACCCAAGAGAGATAATATGGTTATAATAACTATAAAATCGGTCGAGGTATTCATGGAAAGGCCCATTCTCGCATTGTGGAGGTTGGAAATAGATAGTCATTGAGAGAAAATAAAGCAATCCCTTTAAAAGAAAATATTCCTATTATCGGAAAAGAGTCACTATACTACAAGGAAAAGGTGAGAAAAATCTCAAGGAACAAGTGTTCCTCGAGACAAAAGAAAAGAAAATAAAAGAAAAAGACAAGGTAAAACTCTACTAATCACAATAAACAAAACCGTGCTCCCCGGCAACGGCGCCAAAATTTGACAGGGTTGTCGCATACCCTAATCAAAGATAAATAACCCAGACTAGGCTAACAACAAATTAATGTAATTAGGGAAGTAAGGGGTCGATCTCGGGGAGACGGGAGATACTTGTGAATAGTTATGGTTAGAACTCTACCTTGTACGATTGGCAAATGTTTGTCACTAATTAATAAATGCTATGATAACAATACAATAAAGAAAAGGATCTCGGGATCGGGGTTCACATGCTAATCAATTTAAAAGCAAAGTTGATTACGGGTTTAGAAAAATCATAGTTGTCCAAGTCTCGTAGCGGTATATTCCTCTCGGATTCGTACCGATTTTTTAATGGGTCCTAACGTCCTCTCAGCCTGGTTAGGTCATTAAACTATTCTTGCCAGTCCTTTAATTTTCATCTCGACTCTTGCCCTTGAGACGGAAATTGACAAGTATAAACAATTGATTATGGCCATTAAACAAAGTCTATCATGAGAATCAAACAAGAAAGAGAGACAACTAAAACAATCGTACCCGGAATCAATTTATACTTATAGATTAATTAGACATGTTAATCCTTCCCCTAGAACAAAGATTACTTATGCATGATTAACAATGAAAGGGAAACTAACATTATAAAACTAAGAATGGTAAACATGATAAAGGAAATGTAAAAACAAGAATAAGGATTACCGGAATGGATGAGCAAAGGAACTTGAATAGGAAAATGCAAACCCGGAAACTAGAATTCCAATTACAACTAGAACAATTACAAATGAAGGAAACTTAGAACTAAACTAAACTAGAGAAAACTAAAACTAAAACTAAACTAAAACTAAGAAAGATGAGAGAAAGAAGAAGACTAAACTAAAGAGAGAAGTATTTGTTTTGTACATGTTTTGTTGTGTGTGATGCTAGGCTATTTATAGGGTTGAGAGGTTGCTCAAATGTGTCCGGATTCATGCCCATTAAACAAGCCATTAAGCCTTGCATTAAAGAGAGGTTGAAGAGAAGATGCGTAGAATACAATAAACCCCGATCGGATTTTTGGATCCCCGATCGGGGATGTTGTCTGTTCAGAACTTTGACTTTCGTTTGATCTTCCCTTGGTACGTGACTTGATCTACCTTGACTCCATTGACTTTAGATTCGAACGGGGACGTAACTAACACCTCTTGGGCCTCATTTCCTCCCCTATTTGGGCTTGATCATGTCCCCAAGGGTTAAGGGTCGGAGCATGAGGTTTGAGACGACTTTCGTCGACGAATAGCAAAACCGTCGCAACTTGTGCATATGAGCTCAGAATGACTTGAAACTTGTTCCCTTTGACTCGAAACCTCTAGATCTTTATAGCATGCCATCTTAACCTCACTTAATCGTCCTTCTTAGCTTCGCCTTGCTCATATTTCCTTCAAATGACGGGATTTGAAGTAGAAACGACTCAATTCCTACAAATGACATTAAAACACGAGAAATAGTGCAAAGGAGAGATTAGCTCATAAAACCACTTCTTAAAGTGGATAAACCATATCAAATCGACCTAAAATGAGGGGATAAAATCATACAAATATTCACTTATCACTAACCTTATTGAAATATTATTTCCCAAGATTTATGGAAGATAATATTTTATTTCCTAAAGATTTATGGAAGATAATATTTCCCAAATTTTTTATGAAAAGATTTATCTCCCATAAAACTTTATGCAAGATATTCTTTGCTTTGCAAATGGAAAGATTTCTTGAGCATACAAATCTGATTATTACTTTTGAAATATGATTAGAATCTTTCACACACTTTTTCTTCTATAAATAACCTCCTTATTTCTCATTTATTCCCAAGACTTTGAAGAGCATTTATTGAGAAACTTTTGCAAATTATTTCTGAGTTTAAAGCTTTGTTTTCAAGTGTTTGCAAAATTGTTTTTAAGTTTTAAAGTCTTCAAATCGTTTTTCAAAAGAGCTGTAATTCTCCGTGTATCAGTTTGCTGCACTGTGACATCTAAGTTTGTTCTATGATCTCGTGTTTAGGTCTTAATTATGATCTCCATGTTCATTAAGTGAACGATTTAGATTAAAGACTCTGTAAACCTGTGAGATAGAACACATAAACTCTTGAAGCAGAGTAGCTTTAAGTTTGAGTGCAACCGGGGTTGGTTGGCGAGTTATTTTCATTGTAAGGGGTTTAGTAAGTTTGAGTAAATTTCTAAACAAGCAATAAAATAACATTGGACGTAGGCTTCGGAGTAGAAGCTGAACCAATTTAAAAATATCGTCTTGTTTGTTCATTTACTTTCACATTCCGTTGCTTATTATTTACTTACTGCTCATCTCGTTATTTTGCATGCGCCACAGTCTTCCATACTGTGACGTATTGCATATCTCGCTGCTTTGTCTGTGTCACAGTCCTTCATACTGTGACTCAGACCTACGGTTACGTCTTGTGAACTTAAATTCAATTAAGCTTCTCAAGTCTCGTACTTCATTGTTCTTGCTTGTGTTATCAAATAACCAAGTTAAGTAGAAATTTTTAAAAGTATACCTAATTCACCCCCTCCCCCTCTTAGGTGTTAATCGTTCTTAACTCTTCAGTAGCACATAAAATTTAAAGCTTGTTTGTAAAGACTACTTGCACGGGATATATATATTTCCTTGTTTGAAAAGAGAGTAATTCCCCAATCTTTCATCAAGATAATAGAGGAAAATGATGACTCTCCTAAGCTCATAATCCAGATAATTAAATCCTCATTGTCCACCCTATTGTCATCGGAAAAAAAGAACCCACTGAGATTACGAATTAAGGATTGGTAGTCCATTGAACACGAAAATAGAGCTTAGCAACTTGGAAAAAATAGGAAAATGAGTTGAAGAAATTAAAAAGAACTTAATGGTGAAGAAAGGAGAATTGGGAAAAAAAACTTTATAAAGAAGGAAAGGATTGATAATCCAATGGGAAGATAATTCAGAACAAGTAAAAGGTGAAAAGAAAAGGATTCTTAGCAGAGAAGAAATAGAAAGAGAAAAAAAAATAATACTTCCGACCACGTCTACACCAAACCCAACGAACTACTTCCGACCAAACACTTAAACAAGGAATATAAACTCACTTAAATTTTGTTCAATCTCTTATCTACTAAAAGAATAAGTGAGCTCACAAATTCTCCTTCCAAAAAGCATCTTTATAAATGAGGAAACTATTAATAATTTAATTGTATAAAATTAACAAGAAAATTAATAATTATAATGGATTTCATTATATTATTACCTTTTCATTAAAATTAATCTTTCATCAAATTATATAATTTTCACTAAACTTTAAACTATGTTCTTTTATTTAAAATATTAACAATATAAATAAAACTATAACTGTTTAATCCTTTAGTGATGTTATTATTTTATAATGACTTGACTCAGTATAACCAAAACTATATATAAATTGTTTTTATTCCTTTCATGACGAATTTTTTTTAGAGAACTTATAAATTGAAATTTGAAATCATGATCTTTATGTTATAGAAAACAGTTTTTAAAAAAAAATACATTTTAGCATATTACTCAATGTTCTTCGACTAATTTTCAGTTTTAATATTGTTTTCCTCGAAACAAAATACAATAACTAGAAAAAATGAACAATTAATGAGATACCACTATTACTTAAATATATTATAAAAAATAAAAAACTATATGTACTGTGCATTAATGCACGAGTTCTAAACTAGTTAATATTAAGACTTTATTGGACAGCGCATTTTAGGTACCTTTTTTCACCAAAGTAGCTTTTTTTTCAAAAATTGCAAGCAACTTATTTTCTTAGAAGTGTTTGGCGAGTAGAATGTTGTATCAAATAATGTATCTCAGATGAAATGCTCCCTAGTAACCCAGCGTAGCATTTGAATTAAGTACATGATTTAATTTTCTCTACCTTGTTTACCCTTCAACGTAAATAATAACAATAATAAACTGTCATTTACGTCATTTGACAACATAACAGCTACCTTTTCTGCTACTTTTCCAAACAGTTTTAATAAAAATCAATTAATTTATCAACTCTTAATTTCCAGTTACCTTTTCACGTTTTAGTTGTCTTTTCAGATACATTTTCAGTTAGTTTTACCAAACAGAGTTATTTCAGATATGTTTTTAAATTAGTCATTTCAAGTCTTTTTTTCTTCAGTTGAAGTTAGGTTTTGTCGAGTCATTTTGAGTCGGGTGATTTCGGATCGGGTTATTTCAGATCAACAAAATTCGGCTTCTGTTCGAATCGGGCCAATTCGGATTAAGGATCACCTTGGACGATTGTAATTTGGGCCAATTTCAGTTTCGGGTCATCCTATTTGGGTCGGGTTAGTTGCACCACGTCTAACGTTCCCCCATAACGTTTTCAGAAATAGTTAATTGTTATTGTCTTATATGTGCATCTTGATATTATAGTTCAGTTGGTAGAAGTCTCGCTCTTTGGAAATTGTTAGTTGTGGGTTTAATTCTTTAGCTTAGTGGGTTCACATTCAACTAGAGTTATACATGTAATAACTCAGGTATTCGTGGGTCGAGTACATGTACTTAGCCGAGTAAGAGTCCCACTTGGTCGAGTAGACTGTTTACTCGGTCGAGTGAGCAAGTGACTCGGTCCAGTGGGGTTCACTCGACCGAGTAGACTATTCTAAGACTGGTCTGTAAGTTGCCACTCGGTCAAGTAGTGTCATACTCGGCTGAGTTGGTGTAACTCGGTCGAGTGGCTGTCAATCCGCAAGTTTGTTGTTTTGAATTTCCGTGTGGGCCCAGACATAATAATATGGTTTTCATCCTTTGACTCTCATAAATCCTCACAAATATCTTACCAAACCTCTTAAACCATACTATCTCTCTCTAGAAAACCCTCTAAAACTCTCTAAAAACCCTCTTGTTCATCCTTGAAGATTCAAGAGTCTACATTCTAGATTTAGTCTTGCTCCTTGAAGAATTGTAAGTAAATTCTACCTTTTTACTTTTGAATCTTTGTTTTCATCTTAATTAGGTAAGGGTTGGGTAATTATGAGTAATTAGTGGGCGTTAGTAATGTATGTGTTCTTTATTTATGTATTAAATTGTTGGTTGGTGTATGAGAATTTAAAAAGGGAGTTTGACCTAAAGATGCATGCTTGACCCAATTAGTGTAAGAATTCAGGGATTAGTATTTAGAAGGAGTAATTAGTCTACTTAGGCCTTGTTAGTAGTAATTGGTAGTAATTATGGTTATATATGTTAATGACAAAATTGTGATGTATGTTGGATTATGATTTTGGCATACTTGGAGATTTGGAGTGGTTAGATATATGGAACGGTTGTGGGAAGCGGCTCCATAGACTTTGGGGGTCGCTCTTTCTGGTCCCGCCATGGAAGGCTCTTTCTAGTCCCACCATGGAAGAGACAGTGCACGTACCGCGGTAGGGCCCGTGGTATTCATGGTATGCCCGTGGTGACACCGGTTGTGTGTGATTGTGTTGATATCGTGCTTCTTTGTTGATAATTATGTACATGTAAACGAATTGTGTATTATTTTTTAAATCTACCGTGAACCATACAGAATTTCCGACGTACGGCGAATAGACCGTGAGCAGGTTTGATTGATAATGCTTGTTGGTAATCTTGGACTTAGTGGGGAGCTTGCTTGGGAATGGTGGCGATTACTAGAGTCTATATTTAATTAACTTGGACTTGAGTCGATTGAAGATATTAGTTTATTAGTACTTTGACTTTGTCGTTGTGTACCTTTTGCAGTCGGATTTGAGAACTTATAATTATTTGATTTCCGCTATATTTTATTATATAAACTTGTTGAGACTCATTCTTGGTATATCCTATCCTCCGGAAACCGAGGGGTAACGTTCCACCACACTCGGAAGGCCATATTTTAAGGAGCTGGGCGTGACGGGGTGTTACAACACAACGACCCGGCCAACCCGGCCCGGCCCGGCTTCCCCTCGGGTCAAGCTAGTGCTCACATTTCTTAGGTCCGGCTCGCTTTAGCACTAAGAAAAGATAAAAAGGAAATGAATCCCCTTAGCGTGGCTTCATTTTCGGGTCGTGCATTGGATGTAACCCCCCAGTCCGACCCACTGAATAGCCCTACCTTCAACATTTATCTTTTTTTTTACCTTATTAATCGATATCCATTAACTCTTTATCTATAGTAATAAATTGTTAACCCTGCCCGAAATTTCATCGCGTCATAACCCGACCCACTGAACACCTCTATATTCAACATCTTTTTTGTTTTGTGTTGCGCGGAAGCGTGAATACCTCATGTTGGGCTTCTGCTGCACCTATGTCCACGGTCCGTTATAGTACGATAATATCCGCTTTAGGCCAAGCCCTCACGAATTTACTCTTGGCTCATTCCCAAAAAGGCCTCGTACTATTATATTTGTGAACACTTATAAATATCTTATTTCACATTTATTCTACCGATTTGGGCATGAGTTTGCACCCTAACAATCCTCCCATCAAACCAAGTACCATCATCTTGACTCGACCTTGACTTTCTATGGAGGACCTTCTCACACCATACGGCCCAGCTTCTAGACACCCTTAGCATCACCAAGTCTTGATAACTCCCCCTTAATCGACACACCATGTGTCTCCTTAGGGTCCATCCGTCCCTTCACAAAACTTGTGCTACACATGCGTACGAAGCTCCTCTACATCCAATATCCCTTGGACTGGGTCCGCATCCAGTGCCACAGCGCGTTACCCCTGAACCGCCTTTGGACTTACCATGAACCGCTTTTTGTTGCTTCCATTAAGCCTCAATTCACCTCCCCAGGTTGACGATCTTTCTCTTGGACGACCTGTCTCATCACTGTGAGACCCATGTCACCTTCGCGAACATATTAGCTCTCCCTCGAGCTATGGGAGTTTCACGCCTTATAGTGTAAGGCAGCCTTCAAGTCTTGGGCCGAATGCTTTTTTCTTGTTCCTAACCCAAGTTGAACCTTGGGCTCTGATACCACTTGTTGTGCGGAAGCGTGAATACCTCATGTTGGGCCTCTACTGCACCTATGTCCACGGTCCATTATAGTACGATATTGTCCGCTTTGGGCCAAGCCCTCACGGATTTACTCTTGGCTCATTCCAAAAAAGACCTCGTACTATTATACTTGTGGACACTTATAAAGATCTTATTTCACATTTATTCTACCGATGTAGGGCATGAGTTTGCACCATAACATTTTGTTTTGCACAAATTCTCATTTAAGACGGATATGATTTGTCTTAAGCTTAATACGGGTCAAATACATACCAAATCACACCGCTTATTGCCTAGGAAATAACACAATTTTTGTCTTTATTACCATTATGTGGTAGTATTCTCATTTATGTGGTAGTATCCGTCTTAAATTTGACTTAGTCCATGTTCATTAACTCTTTATCTATAGTAAAATATTGTTAATAGTAAGATTTGAACTTTAGTTACAAAGTACCATATCAAACTCTAAACCATTAAACCACCAGTGCTAATTGTTAAAGTAAGTTGCAAGAAATGCTACTATTTTTCACTGGTTAATGGGTTTATTTTACATTCAAAATGCTACTATTAAACAAAAATACTTTAAAAAAAATTACAAAGAACTACTCCCTCGTAGTCTAGATAATCTTCCTCATTTTCAGTTTGGTATTATTCAATATTTCTTCCCTATTTTCTTATTTGGTAAGTTTTTTTGTGGTCCAGTTTAAATAACATGTGATGTAGTGTATTTTGTGTGGTCCAAAACTCCAAATTCACTATCTTCTTTCTTGTGCAAAAAGAGAAGGGGAAGATTATAGTGAATATGAGGGAGTATATTTTTCCATTTATTTTACCCTTCAACGGTTTGTTATGGAAAAAAACAAAATATAAAATATAAAAATGCTTTTAAAATTTAAAATAATTTATTAAGAAAAATAGTGGTTTACGGTACCTAAATTCTAGCTAAGTCTGCCACCAACTTGGATCTTCTCCATTTTCTCTCTAATATATTCATATTATTTCGTATATTATATATCTTTTTTCATTCATTTATCTTTTTCTTATTCAAGTGAATTTACAATTATCCGATCTATTCTAATGTTTCTTTTGTTTGGCACATGTTTTCTTATCGGCTGTACCTATTTTCTCATATATTGTAACCATTTTAAATTTAATTATTATTCAATTTTATATTATACGTACATCTTTTATTACTTTTTGTATAATTTTTCCATCAATTTATATTTAGCGAGTCTTTCAATAAGTAAAATTGTAAGGTAAAATATACTCCCTCCTATCCAATCCAATGTAATTGTGGGTCCGGGCACAAGTTTTAAGAAAAATGTCTCACAAATCGTAAAAGGTCATAAGTTGCCCTTGAATTTTAATGTTGAAAAGTAGTGTATTTGATGGCATTGTATGTAATTAAATGAGTGTTGCAAGGATAAAATGGTCTAAATGTTGCCCAAAAAGGAAATGAGTACATTGGATTGGATTGTACAAAAATAGAAAGTGGTTACATTGGATTGGATAAGAGGGAGTATTTGGTTCATTCCATAAATTTCACCCAATTAATTATATGAGGTATATTTTGTTAATAATTTTTTTAATAATTTTCATAAAAACATCCCCGTGCAATTTTTTGCACGGGGTTAAAACTAGTTCTGTATTAAATCCAAAGCAGTAAAAAGAACTTACTCCTTCATTTCTTATGAGAAATGAAGAGAATCTTGAGTCGTTCCCACAGCTTGATGCGATGGATAGAAACTCTAACAACTTGCAATAGTTGTCGACTTCTCATGTGCACATTCCGCTCTTTTAGTGTGTTTTGTCTATCATGTCAAATACCATAAATTATCAATGGAAATTATTCCTCGTAAATTTAAGACAAGTTAAATATCTAACATTTTTATAGATAAGATAAAAATAAAATTCTAAATATTAATAAAATATTTGTCTTTATGTATGCTAGTGGATAGACCTGGCAAAACTGACCCGACCCGAATAACCCGACCCGATAAGGCTGACCCGAGACCCGAAAGCGACCCGGAACTGCTTGACCCGAGGATGACCCGAAACCCGAATTGACCCGACCCGACCCAGACCCGACCCGAACCTTGACTGACCCGAAATAGACCCGACCCAAAATAACCCGACCCAAAACCACCTACCAACAGACAACCCGATTTAAAATGATCCTAAATGACCCAATTTATTGTGATTAGGGGTGATATACTCATAATGAGACGAGACAGCCCACAATCAGCTCAAGCTCGGCTTGGTCGAAGTCGGCTCGTGCGAGTTTGGCTCGACGTCGGGCTTGACTTGAAAACTAACTTGATCATTTTGACCTGAAAATGGCCTAAATAAATCGGAAATGAATCTAAACTAACCCGACCCAAAATGACCCAAACCCGAAATGGCCCAAACCCGAAGTGACCCAAACCCGAAAGTGACCCAAACCCGAAAGTGACCCGACCCGACCCGACCCGACCCGAAAGGTTGAGCAAACCCGATAGGACCCGACCCAAACTGACCCGACCCAAACCCGACCCGTTTGACCCATTTGCCAGGTCTACTAGTGGACATGTATTTGAGCCATTTAATCTTAATCCACCTTGAAAGAGAGTTATTGATCAAAGATTTGTTTATTTTCCCTAAACTTAGTACAGTCAGAGCCCATGAGTTGTTTCTAATAACAATTGAAGATCTTTTTTGTATTAATGGGGTATCTCTTGAAGTTTGTTCATTTTGGTATCTTTCCTTAATTACTCCATGTTTTTAATCATTCATTTGTATCACGCACTTTTTTACTAAATCAAACCCCTTTTTTCCAATACTTATTTTAATAACACAAATTTTAGAATAAGACGTTCTCACCCTGTTGAGATGACCCTTTTCTAGAAAAAACTAACCATTTATTGATGTTGGTTAAAGAGACATTTTTATAAAAATAGACCGTTTCACGGTGTGAGACCGTCTCACACAAGATTTAATGCTTTAATAAATCAAACACATTTTTCAAATAAGGTAGTTGCTTTTCAATTAGCACTAATTCTTGTTACACATGGACTCATTTGAGTCTGAACCTTAAGACGGAGTTTTGTACCTATTTTACTGTCAAATGTAACCACTATGATTCAGGTATTGTTACAGGCTTACAGCTAATGGTAACTTGTTTTCCAAACGTGGTTACATTTAGTTGTAAACTGAGTACAAACCCCGTTTTATTGGTTCAGACTAAAAAAAGCCCGTCTGAAGAGATACCAACTCTTCAATTAGGGTTTTCAGCAATTGGGGTTGTTAGTTAGAGGTGGTGGTGATGGGTTTAGCTAGTGTGGGCGGTAGGGTAGGACGCCGGCGAAGCCGTGCAAGCATGGGCGGCGAGGACGCCGACAGAGGCGGAGAAAGGTAAGGAGGCGGTGGGTGACGGTGGTTGTTAATTTTTTTGCTAAGCTTTCTAAATTTTATAAGTTACTCCGTATATATTAATATTTTGACGACAAAACTCAAAATTATGCGAGTTTTCATGTAATGTATTTTAGTTGTATTGTAATTTTCCGAGTTTAATAATGTTTAATTGAACGAACTCAAAAAATTTATGCTAAAACTCGTAATCTTTAAAACAAAATTCTAAAACTTATTAGAAAACTCAAAAACTACACTTTAAGTTCTAGACTTGTACTACATTAGATGTATAGTTTCTTTTCTACCTTATTCCTCCTTAGTTTTATAACCGGGAGAAGAAACGAAACATACCAAGGCTCTGTTTGACAAAATTAACTGAAAAGGTAGCTGAAACCTGAAAAGTTACTTGAAAAATTAATTGAAGTCTGAAAAGGTAACTGATACTACGAGTCAAACAAGATCTCACATGAGTATACTTTTACCTTATATACTACGAGTAATATCCAAAGTTCTCTTCGTTTATGAATAGTGTCAAAAAGATAAATAATATGTTTAGTTATGAATGGAGGAAGTAGTTGATTGGGTAAAAAATGTATCACAAACTAGCTGAAAAGTTAGCTGATTTTTAGTAAAATGTCATAAATTAACATAATAAATATTCAATATTTATTTTGTTAAACAAAGGCTAAATGACAAGAAACATAAATGACAAGAAAAAATTTTCAATTAAACTCTCACCATTCAGACAAGAAACATAATAAATGACATAATAGAAGAAAAGAAACATACATGACATGATACAAGAAAAACCAAGTGACTCCACCTTCTAAAGAAAATTCATTCAATTAAACTCTCACCATTTAACAAGATAATGTTATTGTTGTCAAATGTTGTTGATGAAAGATGCAAAATCAGAAGCAGCAGAACCTCCATCTTCAACTGCCCTTTTGAAAGTATCACTTGCATTTTTTGCTCGTACGACCATCGCTTTGCGCTCATCACTTTCCGAGTCCATGAATTTCTTAACAAGATCAGCTACGTCTTGCCTAGTAAGCACCTTTTCCGGCTCAACGCCAGTCTTCAGGACCCTCCAACCAATCTTAAAATCATTCACTATTAGCTTACTATTTGGGATTTGGTCCCAAAATATGGGACAAGTCAGCATTGGTACACCCGCGTAAATGCCTTCACTGGTGGAATTCCACCCACAATGTGTCCAAAACCCGCCTACTGAAGGATGACACAACACCTTCAATTGATCACACCAGGGCACCAACAACCCTGTTTCACCAACACCGTCTACTTTGAAATGAGAATTATCACCCCGGGTTACCCATAAGAATCGTACACCACTTTCTTTTACACCCTCAACAAACTCCTTTGTTTGAGCAGTTGAAACCGAAAGGAAACTTCCTTGTGAAATGTACAAGACAGAGTGTTTAGGCTGTGAGTCTAACCATCGGAAGTAACTATTGTTGTCGATTATGGTGTTTTGTTTAAGGTTGAAGTATGGGATCATTGGCCCAATGTGGTATACCGGGATTCCTAGTTTAGCTTTTAGGCAATCTAAGACAGGTCCTTCAAATTCATAAATTGAAGAGAACACAACATACTGTGCATTTTTTAGAGCTGATATCGATTCAAGGACTCTGCGGTAGACGACCTTACCATTTCCATGGAAAATTGTTGGCATATCTGCTATAGTTGTTGGAGGAAGTCCTGGAATGTAGTCCACCACTTCATTTCCTCTTTCTAAGAAAATAAATAAATAAACAAAATAAAATAAAATAATAATGTTGATTTAGAGTAAGATACTTTCTCTGTTAATCTCAATTGACTCCAATTCACTACATTTTTCACAATGTAGGGCATGGGGTTTGAAGAAGGTAGTGAAATGACTATCATACGACGTAACTCACGAATAATTAAGGCCGACAAGCGTAAAAAAACTGGAACAGGAACAAGTACCGGGGACAATATTACCTGAGATGTCAAGAGGGAATTGGCCATGCTTAACCAACAAATCGAAGTGAACAAAAACAGTAGCAACGGAAGCTGACACAGTAAAAAAAGTCGCCACCGGAATGTTCCTCCGGTTACCAACACCGACAGCCCAAACAAGATACGAGTCATAGATAATAAGCGAAGCCGGGAGCTGGAGCTGGTCCAGAAGCCGGTCGAAGGGGTCCTCCAGCTTGGTAAGAACGGCTTCAAGGAAGCCAGGGAAGTCGACTGCTCGGCCGAGCTCAGAAGGGATAACTTGAGGAACGGAGGAAAAGCGGAGGTTAGGCGGAAGCGGAGGCTCAGAGTCAGCGGTGAGGAAGCCGAGCCATTCCTCAGTGACGACAAAAGTGATAAGGAGGTCGTTGTGGTTGGTTCGGAGGAGGAGGAGTTTGCAGAGGTTTAGCATTGGGTTTATGTGGCCTCTGCCTGGATACGGGATTGCTACCAGGTGGCGTCGGGTTAAGGATGGTTGTTGGTTATGGTTGAACTCCATGATTGATGGAGGAGGAAGAAGTAGGAAGTTTGTTTAGTATTAGTAATAATGTAGCAAGAGAAGTGAAATTTGAGGTGTGTATATATCCAGTTGATATAGTGTGGCTCGTGTGATCTACACGACATCGCCTAGTCCAGGTCGTGTAAGCCACACGACAGCGCCTAGGCCGGATCAGACCACACGACCTGGCCACGTAAAAAATAAAAAAAGTTTTTGTTTTTTCCATTGCATTTGGTTTGTCGAGATAAGCGATTTGAAAAAACATCGTCCAAAACGGAAACTCGAGCGCAAAGTTGTTGCAGTTTAAAGTTTTTCGTTCTTAATCGTCAACATTTTTGTCCAAATTTAAATCGTTATTATTATTGTTCGTGTTATTAATATCGTTAAGTGGGAGCGTTTGATGAAAGTATGTATTTTTAATTAGGATCGTTGTATGAATAAAATTAGTGTTTAAAATATGGATCGTAATATAGCAATTCTTATTGGAACTGCAAAAATTTGAAAGATCGCCCAACGATTAAATTAATTATATTAAAAATCGTCACCGAAACTCATTTACGATAAAACAATATTTTAATTTTTACAAAATAAAAGAATAAAAGTCAAGGGCAAACTTGGAAAGAAAAACAAAATAGGGAGTTTAAGAGGTAAAATAGGGATTTCAGCAATTGGCGTTGTTAGTTAGAGGTGGTGGTTTCGAATACGCATTTTACTAAATCACACACACTTTTTAAGTCAAGGTAGTTGCTTTTCAATTAAGGATTTCAGCGATTGGGGTTGTTAGTTAGAGGTGGAAGGGTAGGAAGCCGACAAAGCCATGCAAGCATGGGCGGCGAGGACGCCGACAGAGGCGGAGGGAGGCAAGGAGGCGGTGGTTGACGGTAGTTGTTAATTAAATTTGTTTACTGAGCTTTCTAAAGTTTATAAGATACTCTATATATCTATCTATTTATCTTCGATACACTTAAAAGATGAACTTTTTGAGCGATATTAGAGACTCCAACAATTTTAAGCTACTTAAATGTTAAAATATTAAATTGACGTTAAAACTAGATATATTATAAAAAATTTAAATAAAAAAATAAAAATTTGACTTGAAGTGTATCCGTGTATATGGGTGTAAATTCTTATCACTTTAACACTTTAACGTCTAATGTAGTGATGTGGTTGTAGTTGACTACGGAGTACAACTCTTAGCTCTATATATGATGGCACAGATAGAGTAGGCGGTGGGCCGTGTCGTGTCGGCCCGTCGTGCCAGCCCCAAATTTTAGCCCGGTCCGTCGGTCCACTGGGCCGTGCCGTGCCGGCCCGACCACCTATACCCGCTGCCGCAGCCCGGCCATTGGCTCGGGAAAATCGGGCTCGTGTCGTGCCTGGCCCGTGGGCTCGGTCATGCCCGACCCGGGCCCACCCAATGTAATTTTTTTTTTAAAAAGAAAAATTGATTTTTTAAGAAATAAATTATGAATAATGAATAAGAAATATTAATAATGATTTAAAAATATATAATTTATTAGTTACTTAATTAATAATGTATAATCAACTAAATATTAATGTAATTAATTATAAATATTAACGTAATTAATTATAAAATCAAATGAGACCCCGTGCTTGGGCCGTGCCGCCGTGTCAGGCCCGCCGTGCCTATCTCGGGCCGTGCCACCCCGTGCCCGTGCCGGGCCGTGCCTTGGCACGGGGATTTCTCTATTAGCCGCGCCGTGGCCCGCCTCCCTACCCGTCGGGCCGGACCCGTGTTGTCCCGAACTTTCGCTCGGGCTCGTGCCGTGTTGGGCCGGATTCGTGCCGGACCTGTGCCGCCCGTCGTGCATTTGGCCCGACTGTCAACTCTAGGTACAGATCATGTAATTTTGACGTGCCTGACTCATTTGATTTTGCATGTTGATTTTTTGTTTGTAGATAAATTTTCATTTAAGACAAGTATATGTGTCGGATGAGTAAGACATAGCAGAATATAGGGAGAAAAGTAAAAAATTTAATTATCTTATGTGCCCATATAAAATGATGTTTGATATGTCATAGCTTAAGATGAATATCTCCGTCATCAATAAAAGTAGCTATTATTGACGAAATTGCGTCTTAAGAATAATTGAAGATAGAGAGAGAATGATACGAGAGAAAATCCTCTCAAATTACCAAAATCTCGAGAAAATTAGGTTTTGGTCATGAATATTATTGGGAATTGCGTGCTATATCACGCCTCCTAATTTAATTATTACGCCCTTTATTTTATTTTTCTTTTCCATTTTGCCTTTTATCTTTCTCAAACATTACAACGCTAAAAAATAACATAAAAAATCGTTTTATTGAAAATGAGTATTGCTGACGATTTTTTATAATTAATTACTTAGTGCGTATAACGGTGAGAAACGTAGTTGAACGACGATTCATATTACGGGAAAAGTAAGCCTCAAATTAAAAAAAAAAAAAAAAACAAGTACAAAAAAAACTCAAATTAAAAATATAAAAAAAAGAAAGAAAAGTGGCCCAAACATGTGGGCTACACGTTTTGTCCAAGGCCGAGTCGTGTAGTCCACACGTTTGGGCCAATTTTTTTCTTTTTTTAAATTTGAGTCATTACTTGGGCTGATTTTCGGGTTTTTTTTTCGATTTTCACTTTTCCGCTTCAGAAATCGTTGCAAATTAACATCAATAATTGACTCAAAACCCCCATCATAGTCATTCGAACGAAAAGTTATACTCGTTGAACGTCATACATATTAAATTAGTTCTTCGAAACCATACTCGTTGAATGTTAAAAAACCATCTCCGAAACTCATTTACGATAAACTGATAATTAGTTACTATAAAAACCGTCCCCGAAAATCAATTACGATAAAGAATAACTAGTTATCAAAAATTGTCTCCAAGCTACATTTACGATAAAATGATAATTAATTTGATAACTATTTACAAAAAAAAATACGTCGCCGAAACTCAATTACGATAAAACTATAATTAATTATTATAAAAACCGTCAATTACGATAAAACTATAATTAGTTATTATAAAAACCGCCTCTAAAATTCATCTTCGATATAGCGATAATTATTATTTTATTTTATTTTTACGAAGAATGGATTTTGGAGAAAGAAAGGGCAAAAAGAGGAATGAAATGAAAAATAGGGGACTAACAAGTAAAACAGGGGACGTGATATATAGTAATTCTGATATTATTTTCCTGACCTCCTTCCCCAGCTTTCATACCTCTTTTCTCTACCATCTTTCAAAATCATATTCTTCAATCTTCTTCTTTTATGTAGATTGCTAGTATTTTCTCATAAATTCATCAATGCAAAATCTTAGTTTACTTTCTTGGTAATCTACCTTCTTAAAGATTTGACTTTAATTTGCTCTTCATTTTAGCGTAAGAGAACTTTTTTCAGTCGCATGTCTTTGTTAAAGAAGGTTTAAATCATGAATTTAAATAGCAAATCAATCTTGATATTAGAAATGAAATATTATTTGAATGCCTTTGATTACATTTGTTGTTTGGGTTTCGAAACAAACCTTTTTTTTTGTTCATCTAAGAGTTGTTATTATGACATTGGAGTTCTTTTTTGGTCTCAAATATGCAGCTTAGTTCGACTTTGTTGACTTGTATATAATTTTTGTTTGGGGGTTTCAATTTCTGGTCTTTCTTGGGGAAAGTTGTGTTCTTTGTGCCCCTTTTTATCAATACTTCTTTATGGTAATTTGTAAATTCTTGATTTTCTTTTACCGTTTCTCATTCCCGAGGATATTATAGGTTGATCATAAATTAAGGTATCAGAGCCCAGGCTCTTGCGTTTTCTTAAACCAAGACGGTCTTGAGAAGGGTGGGTGCGTGATGTTCTAGGGCGTGGCACTACTTACGTGGGTGATGCCTGGTTTGTGGGTGTTGGCTTTGGTACGAGCACTTGTGTGAGCTTGTATCGAGTTGGCTAACAGGGGGATTCGATCTTTGCAAGAGTGCTGGATTCGAATAGGGCCCTAGTTGTCTCCCTCTTTAACATCTACACTACTTGTTCCATGGTTGTTCTCGTTTTTGAAATCGTCTTTTGTGGTACCATGTTTTTAACCCCGAAAGTTTGAGGACAAACTTTTTTGAACAAAGGGAGTTTGCACTAAAATAAATTCCAAGAGGCCAAAAATGGCTGGTTAGCAGCCTGTTTTTGCAAGGCCAAATGGTGAGCTCAAATTACAATATTCCAAGGACAAACAACATCTTATGGTCCCCCTTTGTGTCTCCTAATCAAGCCAAGGCACTTGAAGAACAAGGACAAAATGGGCAGCAGCTATGAAGACTTGGCAGTCCTTGCCTAGGCCAAATGGCTGTCTCGGTTTGTGACAGTCCATTGGACTGTTGTATGCTAGCATTTTGTTGTCCTCTCTTGAGCAGGCCATGACAAGGACATGGTTATCACATGTCTCTGTCAAGACAAGGACATGAGGCTACATTGTGCTAGGACAAACAAGACCATGGCAAGCACAAGACTAGCACATGGCAGCCTTGACAAGCACATTGACAAGCACATGCCAGTCCCATGTCTCGGTTGTGACAAGCACATGCCAACTACCTTGGCTAGGCCATGACAAGGCCATGACAAGGACTTGGAAGGCCATGACTAGGACAAGGGGCCGTGCCAAATTAAAGACCAAGGACAACCAGTTGGGGCAGCAGCTATGCAACGTCCAAACAGTCCCTTGGACTGTTTACTTTTCTTTGTTGTCCTCTTGTTTGTTTTGCTTTTATTACATTGTCCTTTTGTACTTTAATTTGTAGCCTTAGGATCTTGTTTTTGTTTAAGGGTCAAGATGTATTATGAGCATCTATATAAGGAGCTCAAACCCCTTTGTAATAATCAGTTTATGAAATGAATTTTTAGAAGGTTTTCAAAACCCTTAGTCTTTGCTTGTGTGCTTAGACACCCTTTCCTCTTTGCTATGTGCTAGAGAACCTCCAAGGGCTTCGAGCCATTGGAGCGGGGTTGAGTCCTATGCTTGTGTGCTTGGGCGAAACTACCTCGAGGCTTAGACCTGCTGTGTGATCTAGTCTAAGTCATATCCATCTACCTCCCATTGTATTAAACCCACAAAATAAAGCCTCCAAAACAGCCCCTCAAATGAGAAGAACAACTACTCGTGTCGAGTTTAATTTGTTGTTGTTTCGTTGAGTCTTGGTTGCACTTGGTTGTGCAAAGCGGTTTCCGGGACCGTCCTATCCCTAGCCCGGGTTTAGGTGTCATTTAGCTTAGTTTTAGAGTCACTTGAGCCATGCTCGAGTGGTGGCTGTTGGGGCGTCATTCTTAGCATGAAATCAGGCCCATTTAGTTTCCTTACCTAATCAAAAAAATAAATAAGACTAGCTATTATTTGTATGAGTGAAAGGGTTATAAACTCGTTATCCAAATTGCCGCGAATTATTGTAATCCACCTGAATATTAATTGTAGGACAATGAATTTATCCAAAAACTTGAAATAAGAGACTCGATAATGTCTCGATCGGTCAAACCCCATCTAACCCGAATATTTTCAAATTCAAATTGACCCGGTATGAAATGACCTTACTTGATCTGATTGACCCTATTGTTAGGTAAAAGTTTGACCATACATGGGAGAGAATATAATACAAATATATGTAGCTTATTAGTGTTGTGTACAACGAATGTTTTATTTTCACAAATTATATACATGAGGACCAAATAATTTAGCGATTCTACGGCTTCATAACTGTATGATTAAAATTTGCACACGTTTTCGACATTTTATTGTTCATAAACTTCTTTTAATAGTTTGATCAAAGAAAAATTGAAAATATATTAAGATTGTAAAATTATATGCTCCGTAGTTAAGTAAATTAATTAAGATTAATTATACTTAGAATCTAGAGTTAAGGTAAAGAGTTTAGGTTTTGGAAACTACTTTGAATGAATAAAAAAATTATTATATTGTAAGAAGATAATATAATTGTATCCGAACAATTTGTTATCAACATATTTATCCAGATGATTTGATTGTAGATAGTTAATCTTGGTGTGTTTACTTTGTTAACGCATCCTCTTAGATTATGGTATTTTAATAAAATACTACATGTACTAGGGGTTATTAGTGTTAAGTGTCATTACCATGACACTAATGATGGATGACATTTGAGATGGACAAATTATGAGACATTGTGTGTATAAATATCTATTTTAGGAAAAAAAAAACAATTACAATCTCAATATCAACCCTCCAAACAATTAGTAGACTATTTAACTAGTTGTATACAACTGATAATACAACTGGCAGCAATTTTCCTTTAAGACGGGGCGACCCGTCTTAAGCTTAAGACGGGTTAAGTCAAGCCTCTCTCACAAAGTGCAAGTGAGGGGACAAGTGGGAGGCAAATGGATCCCCTCACTTGCACCTTGTGAGAGAGATTTGACACGTCTTAAGCTTAAGACGGGTCGTCCCGTCTGAAATGACAATTTGTGTACAACTGGTAGTATAGATTTGGAGCTTTTTAATGAAAAAGTTGAGCTTATATGTACAATTTTATGAGCTTTATTGAAAAGAATCTTAGCATCTTTATATAAATTTTAAACTCAAAGTATTATAATGAAACTAAAAAACAATACATATAAGCTCACTTAGATTTTACTTTTGTCACCTAAAAAAGTAAAATGTAACTAAAAAATTTTAAAAGCTCAAAATGATTGCATATAAGCTCAATTAGATTGGTATTGAATGTCTCATATACATCTGGTTGTAGGATCTTATTTGTGCCCTCCAAATCCTAACAACATGGTTTACATCGCAGCAATTCTTTGTAATTGTTTTATTATTTGTTTATTTATTTTGTCCATAGTATTTCAAGTTGATCAAAATTGTTGAAACGCTTTCTTGTTTTTTTTATACAAGTCATTTACATATATGAGACATTATCAAACTTCTCTTTTCAGTAGTTTTAAATATATGAGTAACGACTACTCCCTCCGTCCCGGTCAATTGTTGTCATATTCATTTCTAGGGTGTCTCACTGAATTGTTGACTTTCTATATTATGAACGTTTTCTATGAGTAATTTCATCACCCAATGGGACAATTGATGGAGGGAGTACTAAATTAGTAAATGTCTATACTCTTTTTTCGATTCAATTCGATACGTTTGTTTAATGTATATGACGTGTATTTTAATAGAACATATCTCATTCAAGTGAACGGAGCGAGGAAGTATATCCTATGAAGTCATATACTCACATATACAAAGGTACTCCGTAATATAGTACTTACGTATATAACAGCTTGACTAAGAATTTGACAAATTAGCCATGAAATTATTTTGAAACATTACCACATTTAGCAAAACGTTAGACAATTGCTCATTTATATTAGTAAAACTAAACATAAAAATTAATCATGCTATAAATTGTTTCAAGTGATTTTAATCATGTTAATTAGATGTATTTACCCTGTTTTATACTCCTTCCTATTCTAACCAATCTTCCCCATTTGACTTGGCACAAATTTTAAGAAATTTAATTAAATAACCAAAAGTAATGAAGTGGGGGTAAGGTGATTGGAGAGAGGGAATGTATTGTGGGGTATTATTGTGGAGTGAAGTGATTAAAATAATTATTGTTGTGGGGTAAGGTGATTAAAATAAGATAAAGTATGGGTATTGTGGGGTATTGTAGTGGAGTAATGTGATTAAAATAAGTATAAAAGTTTACCAAAAAAGGAAAGGGGGAAGGTATTGTGAATAACCCAAAATAGAAAGGGGGAAGGTTGCCTTTTAAATTCTTTGTGAGTAGTATTTTAATCAAAGGCAAACAAATGATTGGGACGGAGGGAGTATTACGTAATTATTACACAAAGCGGCCAAAGTAAAATAAATAGTTGCTATAAAAAAAAGCTTTTTAAACGAAGTCCTCTCAAATTCTCAAAAGCCACTATTACGATATTACCCAGGCAACGCCCGGGCTTGAAATCTAGTACTCCCTCCAATCCAATCCAAACTACCCATTTGCTTTTTAGAGGTCAAACTTTTAAAACTTTGACCGTTTATAGATCGGAATATATTGAACTTTGAAAGACGGAAGTAATATATTTGGTTTTGTCACGGAAATATCTTTCATAAAATTATATTTTTTGTAAAATAATTCTATATATAAATGAAGAAAAACGCGGTCAAAGCGTTGCCTCGAAGACCACCCAAAAGTAAATGGGTAGTTTGGATTGAATTGGAGGGAGTATTAGGAATAAGGCAGAAAATAAACTATACTACTACAAGTCTTCAACTTAAGTTGTAGTTTCTGAGCTTCTAATTAGTTTTAGAGTTTTGTTTTAAAGATTACGAGTTATAGTATCTGAGTTTCTAATAAGTTTTAGATTTTTGTTTTAAAGATTACGAGTTTTACTATAAACTTTTTAAGTTCGTTGACTTAAACATTAAATTCGAAAAATTACAATACAACTCAAAAACTTTAGTTAAAAACTCGGATAAATTTGAGTTTTGTCTTCAAATTAATTTTAAATTTTATTAGTGGTAGAAGAAACGAAACATAATAAATGACACGAAATAATGTTCTGATTCCTCTTCGTAGGAAAACATAAATGACAAGCAACATAAATTCAATTAAACTCTCAGCATTCAGATTTCAGACAAGAAACATAATAAATGACATAATAGAAGAAAAGAAACATACATGACATGATACAAAGAAAAACCAAGTGATTCCACCTTCTAAGAAAATCATTCAATTAAACTCTCAACATTTAACAAGATAATGTTATTGTTGTCAAATGTTGTTGATGAAAGATGCAAAATCAGAAGCAGCAGAACCTCCATCTTCAACTGCCCTTTTGAAAGTATCACTTGCATTTTTTGCTCGTACGACCATCGCTTTGCGGTCGTCACTTTCCGAGTCCATGAATTTCTTAACAAGATCAGCTACGTCTTCCCTAGTGAGCACCTTTTCCCGCTCAACACCAGTAGTCTTCATTACCCTCCAACCAATCTTCAAATCATTCACTATTAGCTTACTATTTTGCATTTGATCCAAGAATATGGGACAGGTCAGCATTGGTACACCCGCGTAAATGCCTTCACTGATGGAATTCCACCCACAATGTGTCCAAAACCCGCCTACTGAAGGATGACACAACACCTTCAATTGATCACACCAGGGCACCAACAACCCTGTTTCACCAACACCGTCTACTTTGAAATGAGAATTATCACCCCGGATTACCCATAGGAATCTAACCCCGCTTTTTTTAACACCCTCAACAAACTCCTTTGTTTGAGCAGTTGAAACCGAAAGGAAACTTCCTTGTGAAATGTACAAGACAGAGTGTTTAGGCTGCAAGTCTAACCATCGGAAGTAACTACTGTTGTCGATTATGGTGTTTTGTTTGAGGTTAAAGTATGGTATCATTGTGCCAATGTGGTAAACTGGGATTCCTAGTTTAGATTTTAGACAATCTAAGACAGGTCCTTCGAGTTCATAAATTGAAGAGAAGACGACATATTGTGCATTTTTAAGAGCTGATATCGATTCAAGAACTCTGCGGTAGACCTTATTACCATCTCCATGGAAGATTGTTGGCATATCTGCTATAGTCGTAGGAGGAAGTCCAGGAATGTAATCCACCACTTCATTTCCTCTTTCTAAGAAAATAAATAAAATAAGAATGTCAGCTAGTGCTAATAAAACCATTGATTCACCATATGTTTTACTCCATATGTTTTATCAATTTATATAGAGTAGATACTTTCTCTTTAATCTCAACTAGTATAAATCGCATATATAGAATTTTTATTTTTTAGGTTATTATTTATTAAGTAAATGTATGAAATGTGTATTTTAATGACTAATTTTTTTCTTAAATAAATGATTTCATTCTATAAGTATTTTCCAATTTTTTAATAATTTTTTTTCATGAAGTTTCTATAAAGTAATTATTATTGCATCAACGAAAAGTTTAACCATTTATAATTTATAGTTATATACCAATTTTATTTTATATTAATTAGAAAAACATAATTTTGAGTCTTATATTCTACTGAAATGATAATAGGTTGATGAAATAAAGTTTCATTTGTTTGCTTATTTAGGTAATACTTTTGGAGGGAAAATACTTGAGAATGCTTATTCTCTTAGTATATAGAGGATTAAATTGACACGTGAATTTTCAAATTTCACCTCGATGTACTTTAATTTGATAAAAAAAATCGATTTGCAAAACTAATCAGGAAAACTGATGAAGAGAGTTGAATAATGTTATGAGATGTGTATTTGTAGATATGTTTTACATAATGAAACTAACGATGACATTTTTTCTCAAATTATTTTAATAATTTTTTTTGCCAAAACTAACAATAATAGTGTATAATGTTCCATTTTAATTTGCAAAGTTTCTTATTATGTGAGAATATACAATAAAATATAGTATATTACATATTGGTATTCTATTATAGTTCATATTTGGTATCCTAGTTTCCTAAGAAGTAGAATTGTATTTAGGAAAGAATTGTGGTTAAGGCTAAGCATTGGGTAGTATATAAGTCTGATCATGTATTCGTTATTTGACATCCAAAAAATATAATTCATATATTTTGTTATTCACTGTTTATCATGGCATCAGAGAAGTAACGATCCTGACAATTTTTCCGCCAATTCACCATGACGGACGGTGAGAAGAAACAGGGAGAACATAATGTCTCAAAATCCGAGACCATACTGCAGTCTTCCCCATTATACCTACATCCGTCAGACAGTCCTAGTTTGATGCTCACTCAAACTATTTTCAATGGAGATAATTATGATATATGGGCCGACGCCGTTCTTAACGGTCTTGATGCAAAAAATAAATTGGCTTTTGTGGAAAGAACCGTTCAGAAACCCATCGCCAACACAAGCGGAGGCGATAGTCTTGAGTCGATTGCATGGCGCCAATGCAATGTCATGCTCAAATCGTGGTTTCGCAACGTCATCGACCCTAAACTCCACCCAAGTATTACCTTTTCTGCCACTATCACGGAAATTTGGAACGAGTTGAAGGAGCGATTCTCCGTGGGAAACGCACCACGTGTCCACCAGTTAAAGAACTATCTCAACGATTGTAACAAGGGGAAACAATCTATGGTTGAATATTACACCCAACTCAAAACAATATGGGACGAATTAGCAAATCACAGTCGTGTTTCTCCATGTACTTGCGGCGCTGGTGCGGCTTTGGCTAAAGAACGAGAGGAAGAAAAAGTTCACCAATTTCTTATGGGTCTGGACACTACTCTGTACGGTCATATTCGTACAAATTTATTAATGGAGGATACCATTACGTCCCTTAGTCGTGCTTATGCTATTGTCTTACGCGAGGAACGCCACAACACTGTCACGAGAGGAAAAGAAGAGCAGAGTGAGGCGGCTATGGCGGTAAAATATAATAGCGCACAAGGAAGGGGACGAGGGAGCATGCCACATAAAGACCCTAGTGAACCCACTCCGACACCACCGCACTGCACTTACTGCGACAAGGACTATCATACCGAAGAGTTTTGCTATGAGAAACATGGTTTTCCTTATAGGGGTCGCGGACGAGGTCGTGGACGACGGGGTGGCCGTGGTGGAGGACGTGGTGGACGAGGCTTCCACACACAGGCTGCTAATGCAGCGGTGCTCGAGATAGAGACGCCTGCTTCATCCATCCACGGACTCACTGCGGATGATGAGATAAAGCTACGTAGTCTATTGAGACACAGACATGAAGGCAGTCAATCATTAATAGGTATACAGAATAATGTTACAGGTGAGTGGATACTTGATAGCGGTGCCTCACACCACATGACAGGCCGCTACGATTTACTCGAGAAACGATGGAAAGGTGCACCATCGCGAGTCAGATTACCAGACGGAAAGTACATTGTTGCATCTGAACATAGACAAGTTATATTAGATAATAATTTCATTCTTAAATATGTGTTATATGTCCCAAATCTGAATTGCGATTTAATTTCCATCAAGCAGTTAATCGAAGAAAACAATTGTGTAGTGACTTTTAACAGAAATTATTGTATTGTGCAGGACCAATCTATGACGATGCAGATTAGACGGGGTGAGCATCGTGACGGGGTTTATTATTTGAAGACTGAGCATGAGGATCGTGTAGCAAGAACTCGACTGGCTGGCGATGCTCGATTATGGCATAGAAGACTCGGTCACCCGTCTAATAGTACTTTACCTTATTTTTCATCTTTAGTTGGGAATAATTTATCTTTGACCGATAGTTTTGTTTGTGATTCTTGTTGTCGTGCAAAACAAACTCGGTCGACTTTTGGTATTAATAATAAAAGAAGTAGTGAATTATTTGCCTTAATTCATTGTGACATTTGGGGGCCCTATAGAGCGTCTAGTTTGTCTGGGGCACATTATTTCCTGACCATCGTTGATGATTGTAGTAGGGGAGTTTCGGTGCATCTAATGAAAGATAAAAGAGAAGTAGGTGCCTTGATGAAAATTTTTGTCCAAACGACCATCACCCAATTTGGAAAGCAAGTCAAAATAATACAAAGCGATAATGGAACCGAATTTCTTTCAGGGGACATGAAAGACTATTATAATGGCAATGGAATACTTCTCCAAACTAGTAATGTTGATACCCCTCAACAAAATGGAAGGGTAGAACGGAAACATCGACATCTCTTGGAGAAGGCTCGTGCCCTTCGTTTTCAATCCGGTCTACCTTTGCGGTTTTGGGGGGAATGTGTCTTATCCGCGGCTTATTTGATTAATAGAACCCCAACTCGTGTCCTTAATGGTCGAACTCCTTATGAGATTTTGTATGGTTCTAAACCACGTCTTGATGAACTTCGTGTATTAGGGTGCATGTGTTACGCACATAACAAAGATAGACCCAAAGACAAATTTGGGGAGCGGGGTACAAGGTGTGTTTTTATAGGATATCCGCAAGGGAAGAAAGGATGGCGGTTATATGACTTAAAAAGTAGAACGTTTCTGGTTTCCCGAGACGTAATTTTCTACGAACACGTTTTTCCACTTGCGGATAGGAGTGAGGCGGATGGACAGGGACACGGTTTAACAGACCCGGTTTTTGAACAGACCGTGATATCTCCTACTCCCGAAGTTATTGACATACCTTCTAATAATTGTGATGTGCGACCAATAGAAGAACCAGTTGCACCAATTGCGGAAGACAATCATATGTCCCCTGGTTCCCATCACACGGATAATGGGGACGAATGTTTAGAGGAACAACATGTAGCAAATGAAACAATTAATCCCGAAGAAGAGATAGGACGTGGTTCTAGACAAAAATTCGAACCATTCTGGAAGAAGGACTATGTTTGCAAGTCCTCAAGAATAATAAACCCCCCTCAAAATGCTCATTCGGTTCCGTCTACATCTTCTAAGAAAGGTACTCGATATCCTTTAATTAATTATATCACTACTAGTTGTTTTTCTCCATCTCACAGGTCTTATATGGCAAATATCGACAATGTCAAAGAGCCGAATAATTACTTCGAGGCAGCTCAACATGCTGAATGGAGGAAAGCAATGAGGAATGAGATTGAGGCCCTTGAATTAAATAAAACATGGAAAGTTGTTAGCTTACCAGCCGGAAAACGACCAATCGGATGTAAGTGGGTTTACAAAATTAAACATAATGTTGATGGTACCATTGAACGGTACAAGGCTAGGTTGGTTGCACAAGGTTTTACGCAAGTAGAGGGGATCGATTATCATGAAACTTTCGCTCCAGTCGCGAAAATGACTAGTGTAAGGTGCTTATTGGCGATAGCAATTGCAAAAATTTGGCTTATCGAGCAGTTGGACGTCAATAATGTGTTTCTCCATGGAGACTTAGTTGAAGAAGTTTATATGAGATTGCCCCTCGGTGTTCACTCTCAAAAGCCGAATCAAGTTTGTAAATTATTAAAGTCATTATATGGTCTCAAACAAGCATCACGAAACTGGTTCGCCAAGCTTGCAGACTCATTGAAGTGTTACGGTTTTACACAGCCTCAGGCGGATTATTCGTTATTTACCCACACTCGAGGTGATGTGTTTCTTGCTGTATTAATTTACGTTGATGACATGATAATTGTTGGCAATAACACGAATGCGTGCAATCAACTCAAGACTTTTCTTAATGGTAAATTTGGTATTAAAGATCTTGGTCGATTGAAGTATTTTCTGGGAATAGAAGTGGCCTCTGGACCGAAGGGTCTTTTTCTAAGTCAACGTAAGTATGTTGTTGAGATTATTGAGGAAGCAAGGATGGGAGGAGCAAAACCCATCGCTACGCCTATTCCTCAGAACCATCGGCTAGCCTTGACCGAAGGGTACCTTCTTAAGGATCCCTTGCCATATCGAAGATTAGTAGGTCGGCTTGTGTATTTGACAATCACAAGACCAGACCTAGTATATGTTGTTCATATTCAATTCGTTCACGCTCCACGAAAAGAACATTGGGATGCTGTCATTAGAGTCATTCGTTATATTAAAGGAAGCATTGGAAAAGGAATTTTTATGCAACGGAATGCAAAGTTGGAGTTACATGGTTACTCAGACTCGGATTGGGCGAGTTGTCCTTTGAGTAGACGATCTTTGACGGGCTATTTTGTGCCACTAGGTGGGACGCCCATTTCATGGAAAGCCAAGAAGCAGAATACAGTAGCAAGATCGTCAGCGGAGGCAGAGTATAGGGCAATAACGGCCTTAACAAGTGAGCTAATTTGGTTAAAGAGTTTTTTGAGTTCACTTGGTATCATTCATGATCGTCCAATGCGTTTATTTTGTGATAATCAAGCAGCAATACATATTGCCAAGAATTCCGTGTTCCATGATCGCACAAAGCATATAGAAATTGATTGTCATTTTATCCGCAAGCATCTCTTGGACCATACCATTGTTGGAGCCAGTGTCCTCCACAGTTAGTGCAATAACATAAATAAATCTCTGTAGGTTCACAGGGTATACTTCGTATAATAATCAGTTGATTAACGTTTATCAATAACGGTTGGCTTGCTAGATAAGTTTGACGTTATTGTCATACTGATGGCGGTAATCAACTGGTCCCTAAAAGTCACACCTATTGGATGTGTTCGAGAGATATGATTATTTGAGAAAATAATTATATTGATGCCTTATAATATGACTAAAAGGTTAGTCAGTGTTTTTGACTAAACGGTTAGTCAATGTGATGATAAAAAATTATTTAATACAGATTAAATAATGTTGTTTAGCCGAATTAACAGTAATTCGCGATTAAATATAAAAGGTTATATTTAATTGTCATATATATTGCAAGCTAAATTAAATATAAACTGATATGTTGAATTAGTAAAATTGTAAATATACGGATATTTATAATTAATAATATACGGATATTAATTGCAATATATTAATAGCTAAATATGAACCGAAAATAAAGTATTATAATACTCTAAATTTCGGCCATATGGAGGGTTTTTAGGAAAGAAAATACCTTTCCTAATTACACTAGGATACCTTGTGATAGGGGACTATATAAAGGAGTTGGTTTCCCTATTTTATTTTTCCTTGATCAACCCTAATCACAAGTTGAGCCTCCACCATCACATAATTCACAAAAAGAGAGAAAACGGTTTCTCAAGAGTTCTAGCAATCTCAAGGCATATCTTGTTCCATCTAGGGTGTTTTGATTAGGAGAATACCTATTTTGGTATTTGTTCTTAGGCCTTTATCGCAAGGACTATTAATCTTATAAGTTAATTTTCATTATAATCCTGTCGATTTAAAGGGTTGTATACGGATACAAATCCCACAAGTGGTATCAGAGCTTTAGGGCTATGAAATTTTTTATATGATTTTCATAAAAGTTTGAATTGCATAAATTTTAATAAAAAAAAATTTTCGGTGCAAATTTTTTTAGCCGTGTGATTTTTTGTTGTTGTTCCATTCGATTATTGTATTATTATTTTAATAGGTTAAGATGATAATATGAGAATTTGTAGATGTTTAGGATTCAATACTGATTGAATTAAAACGTGAATGGATTTGGTTTGATAGTTGATGAACATCAATTTGTGCTTCATATTTTCGGTATCAATGTTTAATAATGATTAGATATTGCTAGTTTGTACCGATCTAGTTAATATAAGCAAAATCGATTTTTCATCCGTTCAATTTTTTTTTCGCCACTGTTTCGGCTGCTGTAAAAAAAATAAAAAAAATAAAAAAAATTTTCGTTTTTTTCTCGGCCTGCAGTGCTGTTTTTCGTTTTTTTTGTGTTTTTTCCGGTTTTTCTAAAAGACCGTGACAGTTATTTAAAAAATAAAAAAAAATAAAAAAATTTTCGTTTTTCCTGACGGTGAACAGTAACCGTACCGGGAATTTTTTTTTGTGAAGCGGTTCACATTGATACCATATTATTTTAAAGCGGTTTAAAATAATATCGTTGTAATTCATATTAATTATGAATTTTCATTGGATTTGAATGATATCTCGTGATTAATTAAGGAATTATCACGTGATTAGAATGGTGGTTTGGATAATTAATCAATTTAATTTTGCATTGTTTGATTAATTTTTAGTTGATGCTTTTATTATGTTGAATGACGCTTGAATGGTTTATTTTACGCAATTTTGTACAATCGGTTGTAATTTACTAGTGTGGCCTTAGTAGATTATGTTTTCGTAATGAAGGAAACATAGTCTTGGATGTATTATGAGATCTCGTATCTCCGCTTTGTAATTTTAATTTTCATTATTATTTTTTAATTAGAATGTAAATAGGTTTACATCTGTAATTTTAAATGTATTTTGAGAAGATTCGAGACGGAGATCGGATAGCTCACTCCCGCTACAAAGACAATGGAACATCAAGACTCGGGTCCAAGGAGGATTCCAACTTGTATTTTGTTCATTTTGGTAGTTAGGCCACACTAGGTGCTTTATTTTGCGTTTTTCTTATTTTTCTCGTTGCTTTTTCACATGCTAGAATAAATTGCATCATATTCCGCCTAAACCAAACCACCTAAGATTGCATGAAAAATGATTCATATAGATTGAATGTTTATATCATGGACATACGGATGTCACTCGCTTTTAGGGCCATCACCTTAGTTAAATCATTCTCGAGCTAGACATTCGTTCACTTAAATGAATTAAAGTTAAGATGATGGGACCTTCCCCTATAAATAAAATTGAGACTAGTCTTTATAGGAAAAGCTACTATGAACCCCTTCTTCGTCGGAAGTCATAGAATGACCCCTTCTACGTTGGGTAAGTAGTGAGTGTTGACCTATTTTATCTCAACATTATAGTACGAGTAATATCTCGTGATTATGATGGACTATAGATAGAATTTACAGAAATTTATCGACCAGGAATTCTAAAAGTAGAATTAGCCAAGATGTTGGCTTATCAATTTACAGAAATTGAGTCTTGGGATCATTTATATAATTCTTGAGGGAGGTCAATTGTATAAATGCACGAGTCATCTAATTAAACAGTTTTTCATTAGACTCAAATTTAAAACGATGAAACTTATCATATTTATTTTCTTTTCCACAGTCAAATATATTCAGATATTAACTGCTAATAACAAATGGCTGGCCATACTGATGACCCAATGCCAAGTGCCACGCTCGGACGTGAGACCTGGCTTAAGATCTTCATGGACAATATGAATCAGTCTACACGACTGAAGAATAACGGGTCCAACTTCGCAGATTGGGAGGCGGCATTACGGAATGCTGCCATTGCTGACGGTAAGCTCAAGTACTTGACTGAGCCACTACCGGTCGACCCACGCCCAAATGCGAGTACCGATGATCGATTTGCTTATAGAGATTTCGTAATGGAGGCGGGTGCGATAAAGAACGTACTCATCTTTTCAATGGAATCAAATTTGCAAAGGCGATTCATTGCCCATGGTGCGAATAAGATTTTCACCACGCTCTCTAACAAGTTCTCGAAAGCTCCGAGGATTGTTAGCTATGAGCATACCTGTCGCTTCTTTGAAGCAAAACTCCAGAAGGGGCAAGCTGTTAGCCCACACATTCTCGATATGATTGAGAATGTCGAGAAACTGGAGGCATTTGGTTGCAAAATAGATGAGAAGATCATTATTGATCGCATTCTTCATTCACTTCATGATGGGTATGCCCTTTTTAGGGCCAATTACTACATGAATGACATGAATAAGAGTCTTCATCAGCTACACTCACTTCTTGTTCAGACCGAGAGTGATCTGAAATTGAGTGGGAGCGTGAAACAAGACGTTCTCATGATTGCAAACAAGGGCAAGGGTAAGAGCAAAGCACAGGCTAACCTAACGGTAAGAAAGCCGAAGTTCAAAAAGCCGGGACAAATCAAGAGTGGGCCTGGTGAGTCTAGCGGTAGCTCACAAGGCAAGACAAAGAGTGATGAAGGTAGCGTGGAGTGCCACCATTGCCACAAGATTGGGCATTGGAGGAGGAACTGCCCCGTGTACCGTGAGGACATCAAAGCAGGCCGTGTTACTCCTGTTGGTATGTCTTCTCCTTCTTTTATTCATATGATTGAGATTAATCATGCAAGTTTCGGAACTTGGGTATTAGATACTGGTTGTGGTTCTCATCTGTGCAATCATTTGCAGGGTCTAAGAAACATCAAAACTCTCGCAAAGGGTGATGTGGACCTGCGAGTGGGGAATGGAGCTAAAGTTGCTGCCGTTTCAGTGGGGACATATGTGATCCAGCTCCCGAGTGGATTTGAGTTATTGCTGAATAACTGCTACTATG
>JAIUZE010004850.1:2500-14688 GCA_022085475.1 Heliosperma pusillum
CTGAAGATTTGGAGGCACTATTTGTATGGTGCCAGTTTTAAGGTGTTTTCAGACCACATGAGTCTGAAGTACATCTACACCCAGAAAGAGCTGAATATGAGGTAGCGGCGGTGGATGAAGCTTATTGGGGATTATGACATGGAGATTACATACCATGAGGGGAAGACTAATGTAGTTGCTGATACCTTGAGCCGCAACAGTGTACATTCCTTGTGCACGACGATGTCATTGATGAAATTGCGGGATGAGGTAGCGAGAATGGGGATCCATGTGATTCAGAAGGGGGATGCAGTGAGTGATCCGATGATTGAGCCGGAGTTGTATGATAGCATTTGGAGTAAGAAATTAGAGGATCCGAAGATTCAGCAATGGAGGAAGGGAGTAGAGGATGATACTACTCCTAGGTTCTCGATTCATGGTGATGAGAGTTTGAGGTTTGAGGGTTGTTGGTATGTACCGAGTGATAAAGAATTGAAGAAGTTGATTTTGACTGAAGCTCATTGTACTCCTTATTCGATTTATCTGGGTGGGGATAAGTTGTATAAGGATCTGAAGAAGACTTTCAGGTGGCCAGGAATGAAGAAAGAGGTAGCTGATTTTGTGGCTAGATGTTTGGTATGTCAGCGGGTCAAATGAGAGCAAAGGAGACCACATGGTAAGATTCGGTCCTTAGAGGTGCCGGAGTGGAAGTGGGAGTCCATATCCATGGATTTTGTGGTGGGACTTCCGAGATCGCATAAGGGGAACAACATGATTTGGGTGATAGTAGATCGGTTCACCAAGTCAGCCCATTTTGTGCCTATGAAAGATACCTGGAGTAAGATTGAGCTTGCATTGGCATATAGGAAGCATGTGGCGAAGCTGCATGGGGTACCTTGTGATATCATTTCTGACCGTGATGCGAGGTTCATTTCTAAGTTTTGGAAGGAGCTGCAAGAGTTGATGGGGACAACATTGAAGATGAGTACAACATTTCATCCTGCTACAGATGGCCGGACTGCGAGGACGATCAAGACTCTAGAGGATATGTTGCGATCTTGTGTGTTATCTTTTGGTGGGAGTTGGGAAGATAGGCTGGATTTGATAGAGTTCTCTTACAATAACAGCTATCATTCTAGTATTCGAATGGCACCGTTTGGGGCCTTATATAGGAGGAGATATAGGAGCCCCTTTTGTTGGGATGAGAGTTCTGAGGCGGTAGTACTTGGACCCCAGATGGTTCAGGACATGATCGAGCAATTCAAGTTGATTCGTCAAAAGATAAGAGCAACACAAGATTGCCAGAAGAGGTATGCGGATCTACATCGTCGAGATGTTGAGTTTCAGGTTGGTGACAAAGTCTTTCTGAAGGTGTCAACTATGCGTAGGGTGATGAGATTTGGGAAGAGGGGAAAGTTGAGCCAGAAGTTCATAGGCCCCTATGAGTGTTTGGACCGGGTTGGAGAGGTGGCTTATCGGTTGGCCTTACCACCTGCTCTTGACCGGGTACATAATGTGTTCCACGTGTCGCAGCTGAGGAAGTATGTGAGTGACCCGTCTCATGTCCTAGAGGCTGAGACTATCGAGCTGGATCAGTTACTCACCTATGTTTAGATGCCAAAGGAGATCTTAGACCGTACGGTGCGCAAGACCAGGAATGGTGAGAAAACGTTACTAAATATATTATGGTCTAGCTATAACGTTGAGGAAGCTACTTGGGAACCTAAGGCTGCAATGAGGGAGAAGTATCCGTATCTATTTTCTAAGGTATGTTTAGTTACGAGGGCGTAACTGTAACAACTCGAAATGTACCCTATTTTTCTGGGGAAAATATTTTACGGATACTTTTCAGCAAATTTAAGTTTTAACTTAGAATTTATTGTTTCCAGTCGAATTTGGAATTTCCGAGTTCGTATTTGGAATTTCTGCGAGATTCCATGAGAATCCCGTTTTTAAGTCAACTTTAACTTTCGTTGACTTTTCCGACTCATCTCGTAAATTTAAAGACCGAAATTATATTTGAAAAATAATTAATTTAATTTATTTTTATTAAGATTTATTTGAATTTATGATAATTTAATATAATTATTTTGAATTTATTCGGAATTTAAGAGAAGGTTTTACGGTTTAATCCCGAACGTCATTTAACTATTCCCGAGTTAACTTAAATCCCGAAACAAACCCGAAACCCGACTTTGGCATGAGTCACACGCCCCATGTCAACTTTTTCCACTCACTTTAGATCTTTTAATTCTTTCGATTAAACTAATACGAATATCTAAGATATTTGTAACTTTATCGATCCGTCAACGTAAATACACAAATCGCTTAAAAACAGACCCGACTACTACCTATACCACACGGCTCCCTCACCCTCTCTTAGGACTAGATATTTTCCTTTCTTTTGATTACAATAACATAATATCTAATTAATATCTAGATATTTGATTAAACTATCATTAAACCTAATAATATCTAGTTAATTACCTTAATATAATTATAAAACCCGAGTCAATTCCGTAACCACAATTTCAAAACCCGACTCCATTTTTCTCTATATTTACACGGCACCCACACACCCCATTACTCACTAATTATCTTTTCATTTTACACTAAATCAACTTAATACCTTTTTAATACTTTCTTTAATCGTTCTTGGTGTTCTTCATCGTTCTTCGTCGTTCTTCATCGTTCTTGAACAAAATCGTCGTAAAACCTTCTTTACTTGTTCAAATCCGTCCTAACTTATATTTCTAGAGTCTCCTCTCCGCTCTTCATCTCCACGTATGTTTTATTTCCAATTCCGACAAAATCGTTTTCAACACTTTAATTGTTGAAATTCAAGTTTTAATTCTAATAATGTTATTCTTGTCATTTCTTATAGGAGAAAATTTTGAAGACGAGTTTGGTGACTCGTATATTTTAGAAGAAGATTAGTAGACGGGTTTTTACTTCTTATTTTGGTGCTAATTGATTTTGTGCTAGCTAAGGTAACGATTCCGAGTTACTCGACGAATTTATGTTACATATCTTTTGTTTTTGTTTATGTTATTGTTATTTATGGTTTTAGGTAGTAACATGATAAGTTGTTATTTCATTATGTAGTATGAATTTTTGGCATGTTTAGTGTTCTTGACATATTTGGATGATTTGTTAATAATCATGATTTTTGGCTGGATGATTGTTAAAATGGTTGTTTGTTAATTAAAACATGTTAGAAATAATTTAGAGTTGATGTTGGTGGTGGCCGTAGGGGGCTGTTTTGGTGGCTGGAAAACCGGGCCAAACCAGGCCGGTTCAGGCCGGTTCAGACCCGGTCCAGCCCGGTCTAGTTGGTCCGTGTTTTGGTTCTTTGGGTTGTGTCGATACTTGATTGTTTTGTTGTTGTTTTGACGGGTTTTAAATATGTTAAGCATGCGGGAAAATATTAAGAAACGGTTTTAGAAAAGTCGACCAAAATAGCCAAACTAGGCCGGTTCTTGTCACGACCCAAAACAGCCGTGGGTCCCCTTCCTTGGATTTGTGACGGTTTTTGAGTTATTGTTATTTTATCGTGTTTTGTAATATTTAACAAGTAGGAAATTTTAATAAGTAAATTATTTAATTAAACGATTTTTCATAATGTTAATATTTCTCACATGTTAGAAATTATAATACGAGATTGTAGTTTAATTTGATATCCTTTAAGTCAAGCGGGTTTTTCGTAAGATTTAATAATTCACATGTTAGAAGTTTTAATAAAATAACATGAAATGAATATGATGATTTTATGTTCAAGTCTAAATGGTAAAGACTCTGTTTCTAGCCGGTTTGACCAAACGGGTTTGGTCAAACTAAGATCTAGTCAGCCCCGTTTTGCCTGATGACCCGTCGCGGGACTCGGGTCGGGGATTTGTCTTCAAGTAAGGTTTATTTAATGAATGAATGAGCCTTAGTAGATTTGAGGCGATATGTTATTTGAATATGATTAGTCACATGATAGGAAGTTTTTCCCGTGACTGTGTAATTGTATGATATATGTCGTGTTGACTAAGTACCCATAGAGAATTATGAGAATATGGCGTCTTGACCATTCTAATTCTAAATGAGTATCTTGGACCATGACATTGATAGGTCCGTACTGTCTTTAACGAGTATATGTTCACCGTCGATAGCTTTTGTGTCCCGGCTTGTGGGTTTATATCCAAGTCGGGGCATGGCTGCCTAATTGCTTCCACTTGGGAATGGAGCCAGCTCTAGCCATGAGGGGGTCGCCTAGTAGAGATTCTTGTGTACTTTTTTTGGTCATGAGACGGGGAATGGAATAGCTGTTGTCGCTAGGTCTGATCAGTTAGGACTAGGATGTTTTCCTACCTTGTGGTATAGCTTCGAGTTACAGAAGTAGACTATCGCCGTACTAAGAACTTATGCCTGTTTGTAGAAGTATTGGTCTTTCATGTTTGATGATTCTATGAATCTTAGAAGGTGAGATGCAAGCCGGCTAAGGTTGATAGAGTTTGGATTACCGGTTGTTAACTGATTCACATGATATCTTGTATGATTAGGGTTTGAGTGTATCAGGGCCATGTTTTAAATGTAACCTCTGAGCCAGCATACCAGCTTCCCTACCTCGTGTTATAGGTTGTTAACAGATTCACATGATAGCTTTCATATGATAGGTTATATGTTAGTTAATTGTTTCATAACATGAAAAGCATATCGTATATGTTAAGGTTTTGTATTTTCCATATACATCTCTTTTATGTTATTCATGTTTTATTAAACTCGACATTTCGTGGCTGGGAGAACTCGGAGTTACTCCCCACTGACTGTGGCTTCCGTGTTTATATTTAATGCGGTTGGCAGGTTTGTGATGCATACTTTGGGTACATTGACGAGCTAGCGAGCGAAGTATTTACCTTGGACCTATATTCGGTTCTTAGGATTGTATATTATTATACACTCTTTTATTTAAGTATTTATACGGGAGATATGTCTCCCGTTTTGGATATTTCTTATGTATAATATTATTTTCTTTTTGTTATGAACTTTTTATTTAAGACACCTTTGTTATGATGAATATATTTAATAGTAGGTTCCGGTTTTAAAAATTTACCGATTTTCACTAAAGTGAACCTATTAGAAACGTATTCTCATCTTTTATTTATTTAAATTATTTTTTTTCTTTCCGCAAATTTGAGGGTGTCACAGTTGGTATCAGAGCTATTTTGCTCCCGACGCACGTTTGTGTACCCTTGCATAAATAACTTGACCGTAATAAAATAATAAACTTGTGAGATAGAATGGTAGGATGGGTAGATTAGGATTATGTTGTAGTCTCTTTGTGCTTGCTATATGATAAGTACTAATCTGTGTTTTATTTTGCAAGATGCCTCCGAGAATTGACAACACGATCTTAGCAGCTCTTACTGTTATTATTCAGAACCAGCAAAATCAGCAAAATCAACAGGCGAATCCTATTCCTCCTCCCGACCGTGAGAGACACGGAAGTTGTTCATGGGTTGCTTCACAACTATCTAGGAGCCAAGCCAAAACCTATGGTGGTGAAGTAGATCCCATTCAGCTTTCGGGGTGGATACGTGAAATGGAGAAGAACTTTTCTCTTTATGATGTTCTGGAAACGGATAAAGTCCGTCTTGCTTCCCACTTCTTAGTGAAGGAAGCTGATTAGTGGTGGACTCTTTCTGGTCCTACCGCTAGGTTGGAACCTGATTTTGGTTGGACCCGTTTCCGTGAACTATTGGAGGCGAGGTTCTACCCGGATGAGTTGAGGCAGCAGAAACTGAAGGAGTTTATGGACTTCAAACAGGGAAAACTATCAGTTCAGGAGTTCACAACCAAGTTCAACGAGTTGGCTCATTATGCCACTCGGCTTATTTCAAGGGAGGAGGACAAGGCATTCTTTTACTTAGGAAAGCTTTCTCCTCAGGTGAAGGGAAAGATCAGTAGGGGTTCTACTTCTTTTGTCTCTATTTACAACGATGCTCTATGGGCAGAGAGTTCTATTAGGGAGATTGCCGACGAGGCTCGTTCCTCGTATGTTGCTCCTAATTCTTATGGCAAGAGACCGTTATATCCTACTTCCCGACCTTCCTTTTCTCCCTCTTTCTCAAACAAGAGGAGGAACTTTCAGAGTGGACCAGCAACTCGAAGTAACCGTCCATTCGTTCCAAGCAACAACAACGATCTTAAGGGTCGTATCTGCTTTACGTGCAAGATGCCTATTCATCCTGGTGTTGGTTGCATCAACAAGCCATTTGTGTGCTTTATTTTTCAGAAACCGGGACACAAGGCTAACGTATGTCCTGATAGGATGAAGACAGTTTCTACACCGGTTATTTCTGGGAGACCTAAGGGTCGGATTTTCATCATGAGCCGAGCTGAGGCCGATGCTCAACCAGACATTGTGACTGATATGTTCTCAATTTATGAATTACCATGTTTAATTTTATTTGATACGGGAGCTTCTTTATCTTTTATTTCGATGAGATTATCCGATAAACTACCTCTCAAAGCTTCAATTGGAGAAAGTACTCCTATATCTTTACCGTCGGGAGATGTGTTTTCATGCTCGTATATTCATTCGGACATTCCAATATCAATAAACGGATCTATTTTTCCGGCTAATCTTCTTCGATTTCCTCTTGAAGAGTTCGATATCATTATGGGCATGGATTGGTTATCTACTTATCATGCTCGATTTGAATGCCGTGATCAAAAGAGTATTCTTAAAAGTCCTTTGGGTACTCGTATATCTTATCAAGGAGTTAGAAAGCAAGCTAGTGTGAAGTTAATCTCAGCTATGAAAATGATGAATGTTTTGAAGAAGCGTTTCTATGTGTAGTGACTACTTCTGAATCTTCTCTTCCTTCTTTGAAGGATGTTCCTATTGTTTGTGAATATCCAGATATTTTTCCCGATGAATTACCCGGGATTCCTCCTGAAAGAGATGTTGAATTTTCCATTGATCTAGTTCCTGGAACTGGACCAATTGCTAAAGCTCCTTATCGTATGGCTCCTTCTGAATTGAAAGAGTTGAGAATCCAACTTGATGACTTGATTGAGAAAGGCTTTATTAGGCCTAGTGCTTCTCCTTCGGGTGCGCCCGTGCTCTTTGTCAAAAAGAAAGATGGTTCTATGCGAATGTGCATTGATTATCGTGAGTTGAACCGTGTCACAATCAAAATCAAATATCCTCTTCCGCGTATCAATTATCTCTTTGACCAGTTACGTGGTGTTTCAACTTTTTCAAAGATTGATCTAAGATCGGGTTATCATCAAATTCCCGTTCGTGAGGAAGATATTCCCAAAACTGCTTTCAGCTCGAGGTATGCTCATTTCGAATTTAATGTGATGCCATTCGGTTTGACTAACGCTCCAGCAATATTCATGGATCAAATGAATCGTACCTTCAGAGAGTACCTCGATAAATGTGTTGTGGTATTCATTAATGATATTTTGATCTTCTCTAAATCTAAGGAAGAACATGCTGATCACCTCCGAACCATTATGGGATTTCTTCGACGCCAAAAATGGTATGCTAAGTTCTCCAAATGTGAATTCTGGTTGCCCGAGGTATATTTCCTTGGTCATGTCATTTCGAAAGACGGTGTTATGGTCGATCCAGCTAAAATTGAGGTCGTGGTAGAATGAAAGAGTCCGAACAATGTGTCCGAGATTCGGAGTTTCCTTGGTTTAGCGGGTTATTATCGTCGGTTTGTGAAAGATTTCTCTAAATTAGCAAGACCGATGACTCAATTGCTAAAGAAGGAAGCAAAGTATATCTGGACCGAAGAATGTGAAATTGCCTTCTTGGAATTAAAGAAGAGATTGACTACCGCACCGGTGTTGACTTTACCAGATGATGAAGCGAATTATGATGTCTATTGTGATGCTTCTAAGCAAGGTTTGGGATGTGTCTTGATGCAGAATAGAAAAGTCATTGCTTATGCTTCTCGACAACTCAGGGTTCATGAAGTGAACTACCCGACTCATGATCTTGAGTTAGCAGCTGTGGTACATGCATTGAAAACTTGGAGACACTATCTTATTGGAGTCCATTGTCGAATCTATACAGATCATAAAAGCTTGAGGTGCATTTTTACTCAGAAAGAGGTGAACATGAGGCAGAGAAGATGGTTAGAGTTAGTGAATGATTATGATGCCGAGTTGATTTACCACGAAGGAAAGGCAAATGTGGTGGCAGATGCATTGAGTAGAAAGACTAGTCATTCATTAAATGCTCTTAGTACTTTACCCGATGAACTGGTAACAGAATTTCAGAAACTTCAGATACAGTTTGTTGGGAAGGGATTCGATTATCTTGGTGCTTTGACTGCGGAACCCGATTTCTATCGAGAGATTCGTACTTGTTTACCGGAGGATGCTACTTTCATCGCCATACGAGCAAAAATACTACTTGGGCAAGCTAAGGATTGTGTGGTGGATAATGATGGTTACCTTCGTTACCATGGTAGAATATATGTTCCGAGAAGTGCCGAGTTGAGAAAGAGAATACTTGATGAAGCTCACCTTTCTCCTTATTCTATTCATCCTGGCGGTGACAAAATGTATAAAGATTTGAGACCCCAGTTTTGGTGGCCTAGGATGAAGATTCGAGTAAAGGAGTATGTTAGTAGATGTCTTACTTGTCAGAAGGTAAAGATCGAACATCAAAGACCCGGAGGTTTGCTACAACCTTTGGAAATTCCTCTTTGGAAATGGGAGTCTATTTCTATGGACTTCGTGATGGCTTTACCTAAAACTTCTAGTGGAAAGGATGCCATCTGGGTTATTGTAGATCGTCTAACCAAGTGTGCCAGATTCGTGCCTATCAATGAAACTTGGAGGATAGAGGTTTTAGCTGGTGCCTATGTGAAAGAGATAGTACGCTACCATGGAGTTCCTAAAGATATAGTTTCAGATCGTGATCCGAGATTTGGTTCCCGATTCTGGACGGCTTTGCAAGAAGCCATGGGTAGTAAATTGTTGATGAGTACAGCATTTCATGCCGCTACTGATGGTCAAACTGAGAGAACGATCCAAACTTTGGAAGATCTTCTTCGGGCTTGTGCTTTAGACTTTCACGCTTCTTGGGAGAAGTGTTTGCCTCTGGTTGAATTTTCTTATAACAACAGTTACCATGCTTCTATCAAGATGGCACCGTACGAGGCTTTATACGGTAGGAAGTGCCGTAGTCCTGTTTGTTGGGATCAAGTCCAGGATGATCATATGTTGAGTCCCGACATAGTGACTGAAACGATTGATCAAGTTCAAGTCATTCGTGAGCGAATGAAAGCCGCTCAAGATAGACTAAAATCCTATGCCGATGTCCGTCGTCGACCACTTGAATTTGATGTTGATGACCGTGTATTCCTTAAAGTGTCACCAATGAAAGGAGTGAAACGGTTTGGAGTGAAGGGAAAGTTGAGTCCTAAATATATCGGACCGTTTCGTGTGCTTAAGAGAGTTGGTCCCGTTGCTTATCGTTTGGAATTACCTCCGAACTTGAGTAAAGTTCATGATGTGTTCCATGTTTCGCAATTGAAGAAGTAAATCAGTGATCCGAGTCATATTATTCAAGAAGAAGTGTTGGACTTGGAACCAAATTTGGCTTTGGAAGAAAGGCCGATTCGTATACTTGAAAGGGCTAACAAACAACTCAGAAACAAGGTGGTACCCTTAGTTCGTATTCTTTGGCGTTGTGGAAACGTTGAATCAGAAACTTGGGAACCCGAAGCTAAAATGTTAGCTAAATATCCCGAGCTCTTTGCTTGAGGTAAATTTCCTTCTTTCTTTTCTCTTTCTATTCGATTTATTCTTTCGAATTTTCCGTTCCTTCTATCGAATATCATCTTTTATAGATAGATTATTAGAAACTTTAGTTAGAAATTTTAGGCATAGATAGTAGAGTTATTACCTTTACTATAAAATTTTTGAACTAAAAGTTTTTGGAAATGTTTGAAGATTTCAAGTATTTTACCGTCAAGGAGTGTTGAGACTTGTTATTGGAGACGTTCGATAACTAGTTTTCTCATTTGTTGATGCGAAAATGTATCTTTTAAAGTCTTTGAATTGGGACGTCGATGTTCTTAACTGCAGACGAGAACCTTCCGTTCCATTGATAAGACCCTGTATTTTTATTACAAATATATTTTTAAAGTTTTGAAATAGACCTACATATATGTCACATTCCTTCTTCTAAGTTTCGAGGACGAAACTTTTTAAAAGGAGGGGTGATTGTAACAACTCGAAATGTACCCTATTTTTCTAGGGAAAATATTTTACGGATACTTTTCAGCAAATTTAAGTTTTAACTTAGAATTTATTGTTTCCAGTCGAATTTGGAATTTCCGAGTTCGTATTTGGAATTTCTGCGAGATTCCATGAGAATCCCGTTAAAGTCAACTTTGACTTTCAGTTGAATCTTTCCGACTCCTCGTAAATTAAAGACCGATTAGATTTGAAAAAAAATTAAATTTAATTTATTTTTATTAAGATTTATTTGAATTTATGATAATTTAAAATAATTATTTTGAATTTATTCGGAATTAAAGAATAACTTTTACGGTTTAATCCCGAACATCATTTAACTATTCCCGAGTCATCTTAAATCCCGAAAACAAACCCGAAACCCGACTTTGGCATGAGTCACACGCCCCATGTCACCTTTTTCCACTCACTTTAGATCTTTTAATTCTTTCGATTAAACTAATACGAATATCTAAGATATTTGTAACTTTATCGATCCGTCATCTTAAATTACGCAAATCGCTTGAAAAACAGATCCGACTACTACCTATACCACCCGGCTCCCTCACCCTCTCTTAGGACTAGATATTTTCCTTTCTTTTGATTACAATAACATAATATCTAATTAATATCTAGATATTTGATTAAACTATCATTAAACCTAATAATATCTAATTAATTACCATAATATAATTATAAAACCCGAGTCAATTCCGTAACAACAATTTCAAAACCCGACTCCATTTTTCTCTATATTTACACGGCACTCACACTCCCCATTACTCACTAATTATCTTTTCATTTTACACTAAATCAACTTAATAACTTTTTAATACTTTCTTTAATCGTTCTTGGTGTTCTTCATCGTTCTTCGTCGTTCTTCATCGTTCTTGAGCAAAATCGTCATAAAACCTTCTTTACTTGTTCAAATCCGTCCTAACTTATATTTCTAGAGTCTCCTCTCCGCTCTTCATCTCCACGTATGTTTTATTTCCAATTCCGACAAAATCGTTTTCAACACTTTAATTATGGAAAATCAAGTTTTAATTCTAACAATATTATTCTTGTCATTTCTTATAGGGGAAGATTTTGAAGACGATTTTGGTGACTCGTATATATTAGGAGAAGATTAGTAGACGGGTTTTTCTTTACTTCTTATTTTTGGTGCTACTTGATTTTGCTAGCTAAGGTAACGATTCCGAGTTACTCGACGAATTAATGTTACATACCTTTGTATCTTATGTTTTTGTTCATGTTATTGTTATTTATGGTTTTTGGTAGTAACATGATAAGTAGTTATGATTATTATGTTGTATGGAATTTTTAACATGATTAGTGTTCTTGACATATTTGGATGATTAGTTCATAATTATAATTGTAGTATGAATGATGTTGAATTGTTTGTTAAAAATGGATGTTGTTAATTAAAATATGTTAGAAATAATTTAGAATGGTGGTTGATGTTGGCCGTGTAAGGTGGCCGTGGGTGGTGGCTGGAAAACCGACCCAAACCAGGCCGGTTCAGGCCCGGTCCAGGTCCGGTCTGGGCTGGTCCGTGAGTGGGCTTGTGGGTTGGGTCGATACTTGATTGTTTTGTTGTTGTTTTGACCGGTTTTAAATATGTTAAAGCATGCGGGAAATATTAAGAAACGAGTTTAGAAATGTCGACTCAAAACAGGCCCAAACCAGGCCCGTGGGCCCAGTCCAGGCCCGTGTCATGTTCGGCCCAAAACAGCCCGTGGGTTCCCTCCTTGGACTTGTGACGGTTTTTGAGTTTATTGTTATTTTATCGTGTTTTGTAATATTTAACAAGTGGGAAATTTTAATAAGTAAATTATTTAATTAAAAGGTTTTCATAAATATTATTATTTCTCACATGTTAGAAATTATAATACGAGATTGTAGTTTAATATGATATCCTTTAAGTCAAGCGGGTTTTTGTATGATTTTAATAATTC